>PGFX01000855.1:0-16732 GCA_003612995.1 Prototheca bovis | reverse complement strand
CCTCCCCCCGCCCCCCTGGCCCCGGGCGCGGCGCCGCCCGGCGAGGACGACCTGGCGGGCGTCCCCCCCGGGGCGACCTTCAACGCGACCTACCCGCCGCACCACCCGCGCCGCCTGTCGCTCGAGCAGGCCTTCCCCGAGACGCTGGCCGAGTGGCCGGCGCCGGCGATCGAGGAGCAGCGCCGCGAGCTCGAGCGCATCCAGCGCGAGCGCGAGCGCGGGCGCGAGGCCGAGCGCGGCGCCGCGCCAGACCTGCTCACGGGCGAGGCCGAGGGCCCCGAGGACCGCCCCCCGGCGCCCTCCGGACCGGGGGCCGGCCAGGCGGCCGAGGGCCCCGCGCCGCCCGCTCCGGCCGCGGCGATCGCCGCTCCCGCCGCGCACGCTCCGTCGTACGCGATGACGACGCTGGCGTCCGGAGCGTCGTCGCTCCTGGGCGCGCTGCCCGCCGTGCCCTCCAACCTCTCCTCGGCGTTCGGCTCGCTCCGCGGCCGCCTCGGCCTTCCCGCCATCCCGGCGCCCCTCCCAGGGCGCGGCCAGGGGACCGGCGCGACCGGCGAGGGCGCGACGGTCCCGCCGCCGCTCGGCGCGCTCGCCTCGGCCTACGACCCCGCGCTGCTTGCGCTCGGGGAACGCGTCTGGAGGCGGCAGCGGCGCGCGGCGGAGGGCGCGAGCGCGAGCGCGAGCGAGAGCGGAGGCGAGGGAGGGGGCGAGGCCCCCCCCTCCTCGGGGCCGGCGGGCGAGGGCGAGGGGCGCCCCGCCTCGGAGTCGGCGGGCTCGCTCCCGGCCTCCGCGGGCACGGCATCGGTCCCGCCACCTTCCCGCGAAATTTTGGCGCGAACCGCGCGCCGGTTTCTGTCGACGTGCGAGGCGCGCGAGGTCCGGCTGGGGGACCTGGAGGCGCTGGTGGCCGACTACCGTCGCTGGGCCGTGGTGGGGTGGCGCCAGGCGCTCGAGCGGGGCGGGGTGGAGGGGCCGCCCGCCCTGGGGAGGTTTCTGCACGTCTCGGCGGGAGACCTGCGCGTGCGAGACGTTCCGGACCTTTTGAACGAGTACCGACAGCTCGTCGCCAGCATCACCGGAGGACAAGACTGAACAGAGGCAGAGGGGAGGGGGGCGCACACAGAGCCCCCCCGTTTACCTCTTTTTTCTTTCTTTCTTTCTTTCTTTTTTCTTTCTTTCCATGCCCATCCCTTTGACGTGTCCCTCCTCCCTTTGTTTCCCCCAATTTCGATCTCCCATCAGCCCCCGTTCGCGCCCTTTCCACAGCTCTTTTCCCACCCCCCTTTCCACCCTCTCTTTCGTCCCCTCCCCCCCCCGCCCCCGTGTGCCGTTCTCCCTCTCGCTCTGCGCTCCCCTTCGCGGCCCGCGCGCGGCGTTTGAAACGCGCGCACCCCGCATCTCCCGCCATTCTCCCGCATGCCCGAGCGTCACAGCGGGACAGGGGGCGAGTCCCTCGCGGGAGTTGCCGGACCGTCGGCAAAAGGGAAGAGGATGAAAAAAAATGCAAAAAAGGAAAACCAGAGCGAACGAACGAAGACGGAGCGCAAAGAAAAGCGGTCGCGTGGACGGCAGTCGCGCGCAACATGGCGAGCCGAGGCCGAGAGAGGCGACGCCGCGACGCCGGCGGGGATCCCGCGCAAACGTCGGCAAAGCTCGCCCTCCTCCGGCCTCCGGACGCCTACGCGTCCAGGGCTCCCCTGCGGCGAGCAAACTCGCGAAGGGCGAGGAGGTCGTCGCCCGAGAGCGTGCGGTCCAGGTCGGCGCGCACGAGCGCCTCGGCGACGGCCAGCACGGGGTCGATCGACCACGCGCCCCCCGGCGCGGGCGCGCGCGCGGCGCGCGCGCGCGCGCGGTCCAGCAGCAGCGCGGCCGCCGCGGCTAGCGCGGCCGCGCGCTCCTCCCGGGGCGCGGCCAGCACCAGCGTGGAGACGGCGGCGGGACCGCGCGCGCCGCCCGCGGGCGCGGCGCGCGCGCCCGCGCCGCGCAGCAGCAGCGCACGCTCCGCGACGGCGTCGAGCCACGCCTGCGAGGGCGACGGCGCGCGCGCCGTCAGCGACGGCGCGGGGACGGCCGCGCCGGAGGCGGGCGTCCCGGCCGATTCCGGGCCGGAGGCGGAGCCCGCGTCGGCCGCGGACGGGCGGCCGACGTCGACGCGCGGGAGCTCGACCCAGACCGCCCCCGCGGCCAGCGCCGCGCGCCCGACGCTCCCGCCGGCGTCCGTGCCGGCGAACGAGCACACGACGCGCGCCTCGAGCGCCGCGGCGCGCGGGCAGACGCCGCCGGCGTCGTCCGCGATGGTCCCGGGCCCCGGCGCGGGCGACAGCCACAGCTCGACGCCGGCCGCGGGCGCCACCGCGAGCCACCCCGCGAGGGCGGAGAGGCGCGGCGCGGCCCACGGCGCGAGGCGCACGGGCTGCTCGAGCAGCGGAAAGTCGGAGAAGAGCGGGCGCTGGCGGAACGGCGGCGCGGGGGCCGGCAGGGGGGCCGGCGCGGGCGGCGGCGCGAGCGCGGCGGCCGCGGTCCGGGCCTTGGTGGGAGAGGCCGGCGCGCCGCGCCGGCCGGACCGCGCGCCGCTCCGTTCCGGCGAGCTCGCCGGCCCCGCGGCGCATCCGCGTCCTCTGCCGGACATTTTGGTCGGCGAGGCGGACCGCGGGACGTCCGCGCCCGAGCCCGCGTCGGACCGCTCGCGGCGCGGGATGCGGGCCGCGGCGAGCTCGGCGGGCGTCCAGCCCTGGACCCTGCGGCGCGCGTCGCCGGGCCGGCCGCGCGGGCGCGTCTTGGCGTACGTGCTCGCGAGCGCGGCCCTAGCGCGGACGAGGAGATCGTCGACGCTCGGTCGGAGGTCCGGGTCGCCCACGAGCGCCGCGGCCACGAGGCGCGGCACCTCGGGCGGGCACCCGCGGAGCGCGGCCGCGCGGGCCGGGGGCAGGGCGGCGGCCAGCGCGCCGCCCGGGCCCGGCCCGTTGGCCGCGTGTCCGACGAGCGCGACCCAGTCGCGGTCCTCGAACGGCGGCCTGCCAGTCAGCAGCTCGTACAGCAGGCATCCGAGCGACCAGACGTCCGCGGCCGCGCCCGCGCCGCCCTGGCGACGCCGGTCGGCCGCGGCGCGGCGCGCCGGCGGGGGCGGGGGCGGGGGCGCGGGCACGGGCGCTTGCGCGGGCGCGCCGGAGCGGCGCGGGGAGGGCAGCGAGAGCGGCGCGACCGCGGGCCCCGCGAGGCTCGCGAACGAGCTTCCGGACGCGCTCGTCGAGGAGACGGAGGCATGCGAGGACGCGACGCCCGCGCCGCGCGCGAGCGGGTCGTCGCGCGAGGCTTGCCGGGCGTGTCCGGCGCCGGACGCCGGGTGCGCGGCCGCGAGGCCCGCGAGCGCGGCTGGCGCGCCCGGCCCTCCCGGGGAGCCCGAGGCCGAGAGCGCCCTGCGGAGGCCCGGTCCGTCCGAGAGCGACCGTCTGGGTCTGTGCTGCGGGGATCCCGGGCTCGGCCCGACGCCGGCGCCGCGGCTCGAGGGTCCGGCCGCCCCGGCGCCGAGCTCCGAGGGCGCGGGCGTCGAGAGGAGCACCGGCCCTGGCGGCTGCAGAGGGCCCTCGGGCGTGCGCGCGGAGCGCGCCTCGGCCTGGGTCGACAGCGCGGCCGAGGTGCCTGCGCCGCTGCCGGCCATGAGGATCTCCGGCGCCTTGAAGGCGTCCGTGCCCAGCGCGCGCGCGGTGCGCACCGACTCGACGCCGCGCGCGCCGCGCCGCGACTCGCCAAAGTCCGCCAGCACCACCCGGAAGGGAACGCGGGGGGGAAGAGGCGGAGGGGGGGGAGGAGAGGGGGTCGGGGTGGAGGAGGGGTCGGCGGGGGGATGGGCGGAGGGGTGAACGGACGGGTTTCCGTCCGGGGTGCCGTGCCCCCCCTCTCCCTCGCGCCCCTCCCCCTGGCGCTCGCGCCCCTCTCCCTCTCGCCCCTCCCCCTGGCGCTCGCGCTCCTCTCCCTCTCGCCCCTCCCCCTGGTGCTCCTCCCCCTGGTGCTCTTCCCTCCCTTTTTCGCCGTCCGTCTGGTGGCCGTCGTCCGCGGGCATGACGAGGACGTTGGCGCATTTGAGGTCAAAGTGCACGATGCTCTTCTCGCGGAGCGCGCGCGCGCACTCGAGCACCTCGCAAAAGACGGCCAGGTAGAGCGCGGCCAGCGGCGCCGGCTCGGGGGGCAGGCGCGCCCGCCAGGCCGCCAGCGAGCAGGCCGCCAGCGGCAGCACCAGCGCGTGCGCGTCCGCGCCCGCGCAGCGGCCCGCGTCCGCCAGCTCCGCCGCGCGGCCCGTGCCCGCCAGCGCCTCGAGCGCCCGCGCCTCGCCAAAGCAGTCGGCCGAGGCCGCCCGGTCCTGGGGGGCCGCGGGCGCGTCCACCAGCTTGAGCGCCAGAGGCGCGGAGCCCGCCCAGCGCGGCGCGCGGGACATGAGCAGCGCGGCGCTCGCGCCCGCAGCGCCGGGCAGACGAGACCGAGGCGCGTACCACGAGACGCGAGAGGCGCAGGGGTCCAGCAGACGCAGCAGACGCAGAGCGCCCGGAGGGGCGGCCGGAGAGCTCGCCAGGGCGCGGAGGCGACGCGAAACCGCCGCGGCGCTGCCCAGAAAAGGGACCGGAGAAAGCGACGACGGAGCCACGCGGGCAAGCCGAGCGACAGACGGGAAGCCGGAGACGCCGCAGGCGACGCCACGCGCGGGGCTGGGGCCGAGGGCAAGGGCAGGGCCGAGCCCAAGCCCGAGGCCAGAGCCGCGGGCGGGGGCCGCCGCCTCCTCCTGCGGCGCGGCCGAAGACGGCGCGTCCGCGCCGCTCCGAGCCGCGTCCACGCTCCGTGCCCAGGCAGGGGGCGAGCCGGGCCCGACGGCAAACCCTGGCGGCGCGAGCCCTGCCGCGAGGCAGCCGAGCGCGGCCCTCGGCCCGGCCGCCCGCCGACCCCTGCCGCCCTCGGCCTCGCGCGGTGCAGAGTCCGGCGAGGCGCGCAGGAGCAGGCCGCGCGGCCGAAACGAGGCCGGAGAGCCGGGCGGGGAGGCCGCGCGCTCGGCGCGCCGCCGGCCGCGGCGCGAGGGCGCCGAGCGCGGCGACGCGCGGGCCGAGCCGGCCGAGCCGGCCGAGCGGCCCTCGCTGCGGAGCGAGCGCGGCGCATGCGCGTGCCCGTGCGCGGCCAGAGTCGCGGGCCGGCGCGCGGGCGAACCGGGGCTGCGGGCCGAGCCGGGCCTGCGGCGGGGGTCGGCGTCGGGGCGCGCGGCCGCGCCCCCCCGGGCGAGCCCGGCTTCGAGCGCCCTGCGGAGGCCCACCACGACCTCTTCCGCGTCCGCCTGCTTGGCGAGCGTTGCCAGCGCGCCGCCGAGGGCCACGAGCATGGGCGGCTCGCCGGCCTCCAGAGGGTAGGGCTCGCGGGCCGGCGCCGAGAGGCCGCCAGAGCCGTCCAGCGACAGAAGCGCCGAGATCCACAGCAGGTCGCACAGCAGGCTCGGGCACGTCGACAGCAGACGCGCGTGCGGAGGAGACGGAGCCGGCGGGGCCGCCGCGCCGCCCGAGGGAGCGCCGCGCGAGTCGCGCGGCGCGGGCGGGGCCTGCGCCGGCGCGCCCGCCGGCGAGGGCGAGAGCTGCGCCGACGCGCCCGCCTGCGCGGGCGGAGGGAGCGCCAGCCCGCCCGCCAGGGGCGAGGACGCCACGAGCGAGAGAAGCTGCACCGCGGACGCGGAGAGCGACGCGGAGACGGCGCCGGACGGGACGGCGGAACCGAGTCCGTCCGCCGCGGCCCCGCCGCGCCCGCCCGCGCAGTGCGGCGTCTCGAGGCCGCGGCCCCCCGCGGACTCGGCGGGGCCGTCCGGCGCGGGCGCGGGCAGAGGCGAGAGCTCGCGCTTGGCCCAGGGCGAGGGGACCGCGACAGCCGCGTCCGCGCCGACCGCGTAGGACGTCATGACCGCCATGGCGGTCACCGACGCCATCGAGGCCACGGACGCGAGCGACGCGTCGCACAGCAGCGCATCCAGCGACTCGCCGCCCTGCGACGACCCGGCGCCCGCCCCGCCCCCGCAGGGTCCGCCGGACGCGGCGCGCGCGCCCGTCGGGCAGGCGTCGGCGGGACCCGCGCCGTCGAGGCCGCAGCCCTTGCCGAGCCGCAGCTCGGCCTCGGCCTCGCGCTCCGCGAGCGTGCTGCGCAGGCCGGGCGTCAGCGCGAGGCGCGGGATGGCCGCCCCGAGCGCCAGACGCGGGGGGGCCGCGCGCGCGCGCCCGGCCGGGGCCGCCGGCGGCGCGTCGGCGGCCCCGGCCGCGGGCTGGGACGAGGCCCCCTCGCGCGCCTCGACGCCCTCGCGCGCCTCGCTCGCCTCGCGCGGGCCGCCCCAGAGCAGCGGAAACTTCCACGGCTGGCGCGCGCCCGGCGACCGCACGCCGGAAGACCCCGGCGAGTCGAGGCCGCCGGCGAAGAGCCCGGGCGGGGACCGGAGCGCGGGCGGGGCGCCGTCGTCCGGCGCGCCCGGCCGGAGCGCGGGAATGGTGGGCGACTCGCGGCCCGAGCCGCACTCGTCGTCCGAGTCGCCGTCGCCCAGAAGACGCGCGAGCGCGGCGGCGTCCTCCTCGAGGTCGCCCGTGAAGGCAAACCCGGGCGGGAACGCCGGCGACGACGAGCGGTCCGCGCGCGGCGACGCCGGCGCGGGCGGCGAGCCAAAGGGCGCGGGGCGTGCCGGCGGCGAGAGGTCGCGCGCGGAGGCCCGCGAGCCGGCGTCGCCGCGGCCCGAGCGCTCCGCGCCGGCGACGGCATGGTCGCACTCTTCGTCGCCGCCCGAGATCGGCGGCTCGTCGCGGTCCGCGACGACGCCGAGCGTCGAGAGCGGGTTGCCGCGGCCGCGGCCGGCCGCCAGCGCCGGCGACCCCTGCGGGCTGCCTCCCGCCGCGCTGCCGCCAGAGTGCGGGCGCGACTGGGACGACTCTGCCGAGAAGAGGCCGCGGTCGCACGCGTAGGCAAACCCTGCGTCCGAGGTGCGGCCCGAGGAGCACGGCGCGCCGCGCACCGAGATGCCCGGGTTGGGCCACGGCAGCGAGGCGGCCGAGAGGTCGCCAAAGGAGGACAAGCCCGGCAGCGGCAGCGAGGGCAAGCGGCGGACGCGCGCCGTCCCGCGCGAGGTGAGCACCACCTCGTTGGGCCGGAACCGCTCGGTGGCGGAGTCGTGCTGGTGCGACGCCGTGCCGCGCGCGTCCGGCGACAGCCCGCGCCGGTCGCCGCCGGGCGACGCGCCCTCGGGCCGGTCCTCGCCGGCCTCGACCGGCGCGAGCGCCGGCGGAGGAGCGAGCGCGCGCGCCGAGGCGAGCGGCGGCAGCGGCGGCCGCGGGCCGCGCGCGGTGGTTGGCGTGACGGCGGTCGCGGCGAGAGGCGAAAAGGAGACGGTCGTGGCGGGGGTCGAGGTCTGCGACGAGGAGATCGCCGACCCGCGCCCGCGCGGCGTGCTCGCGGCCCCCAGCGCGGGCGCGGCCGGGGAGGAGGAGGCCGAGCCGGCGGAGCCGGCGGCTGCGTCCGCGGCCTGCGCGCGGAGGGCGGCGGCGCCGCGGAGCGTTTCGTCGTCCCCCTCTCCGGCCGGGGCCCATTCCCGCTCGCGCATCTCCTCGTTGACGCGGACGGCGGGTCGCCGCGTCTCGGCGCCGGAGGAGGGGCCCGAGGAGCACCCGGCGACGGTGGCCGGGGAGGGCGCCGTGGAGGCCGAGCTCGAGCCCGAGAGGGGCGTCCCGTGCAGCCCGTTCCTGGGCGTCGCGCGCGGCAGCGGGAGCTTGGGGATCGACAGCGACAGGCCGGACGCCGATCGCCGCACGGGAAGCGCCAGCGGAGGCGGCGCCAGGCCCTCGGACGAGGACGGCTCGGAGCTCGGCGCCGACGAGGACGGAGCCGAGGAGGCGAGCGGCTCGGGTGGAGGGCCCGGCAGCTGCGGCGTCTGCACCGCGCCGTCGGAGGCGGGAACCTCGGGCCCCGGCGCGGCGAACGACGGCTCGGTGCAGACGCCGGTCGCGGCCGACGCGCCGTCGGCCGCGGCAGCCGCCGCCCGGCCAGAGCCCTGCGGGGCCCGCGGCGTGCGCGGGCGCGAGCGGGCCGGCGAGAGCGACAGCGCGGGGACGATCGGGACGCGAGGTGCGGTCCGGTCGGCGGCCTCGTCGACGATGCCCCCGACCGATCCGGTCAGCGCGCCCGCGCTCCCGACGCCCTCGGGCGGCGGGACGAGCGCTTCGACGCTCGAGGCGCCCTCGCTGGCCACCGCGCCCGGAGCGCCCTCGGAGGCCGCGCCCGGAGGCGGGGGCGCGGCGCGCGCGGACGACGAGGCGTCCGCCGCCTCCGCGCCGTCCGCTTCGCCTCCGAATGCCTCTCCGCGGCCGAGCGCGCTCTTCTCGGGCGAGAAGAGGCGCGCCGAGCCCAGGCGCGCGCGGCCCCCGGGCCGTCCGGAGCCCGCGAGAGGTCCGTCGCCGGGCGCGAGGGGGCCCCGCGCGTCGTCGCGCGCAGAGGCGGCGACGCGCGCCGACTGCGCCGCCCGACCCTCCTCGACGCGCACGAGCTCGCGCACGGCGCGGAGGTGGGCCTGCAGCGCCTGCACCTCTTCGCCGCGCGCGGCCGCCTCGACCAGCAGCTCGCGCGCGACGGCTCCCGCCACGCCGAGGCGCCGGAGCGCGGCGGCGGCCGCGGGCGCCTCGGGGCGCGAGGCCAGGCGCGCGAGCACCCGCGCGTGCGCCTCGGCCTCTTGCGCGAGCGTCGCGAGGTGCGGCTGGGAACGTGGGTTGAGCAACGCGCTCGGCGCGGAGGCCGGCGCGCCCGCGCCGACGCCCGCGGCCCCCGGGTCGGCCTCCTCGCCGAGCGCGTCGGCGTCCGAGCCGCGGCCATGGAGGCACCGGAGCAGGCCGACGAGGTGCCGCCTCGCGAGCGCGTCCGCGACGTCGGTGCGCTCCAGGAACGGCGATCCGGGCGCCGTCGCCGCGAGCGAGCAGGCCTCGAGCGCCAGGCGCCGGAACCGCCGGGCCTGGATGCGCGCGCGCTGCAGCACCAGCGGCCGGCGCGCGGCCGCGCGCGCGGCCGCCGCGCCGGCCGCGCCGCCCGGGCGCGGCTCGGCGCGGTCCTTGGCAAGCGCGCGCGCGAGGGCCTCGTCCAGCGAGTCTGGGTCCAGGGAGCAGGAGACGGTGGAGGACGAGGCGACCCTGTCCCGGCGCGCCCCGGGAGCGGGTCGGCGGTGCGCGGCCTGGGGCGATCCGGCGGGCGGGGCGGCGACGGCCGAGGCGGGCTTGGAGGCGGGCTTGGGGGCGGCCGCCGCTTCCGCGGCCTGCTGGGCGTCGTCGGCGTCGCGCGGCAGCGAGGCTTCGAAGGAGGCTTCGAGCCGGACGGCCGTCCGAGCGCCCGCGTGGCCGTCCGGGCGGCCGTCCCGGCCCCCCTCGGCCGCTCCCTCGTCGGGCCCGTCTTCGCCTTCGTCGTCCCACGCGTCGTCGTCGTCGCCGCCGCCGCCGCCCCTGCGCGACTTGGCGCCAACCTGCGCCGCCCGGCGCGCGACGCCCGTTTCGGGCTCGACGAGCCACAGCAGCGACGAGAGCGCCTCGCCGCGGGTGAGCGGCCACGGGTCGCCCGAGGGCAGCGGCGGCGCCAGCACGTCCGCGGGCCGCCACTCCGAGCACGCCGGGGGCTCGTCCGGGTCCGGAAGGGGCGCGAGGGGCGGCGCGAGGGCGTCGGGGGCGGAAGTGGCAAAGGAGGATGAGGAGGAGGAGGAGGCGGCCTCCGCGGAGGCGTGTCGCGAAAAGGGCTCGTGGGCCGGGCGGGCCGGGCTCGTGCGGGAGGGGGACTGGGAGCGGCCGGGGAGGGGCGGCGGCCCAGTTTCCTCGACGAGCTCGGCGAGCGCAGCCGCGCACTCGAGCGCCGCCGACCCCGCGGCCAGCGCGCGGCGCGCCACGGCCGACGCGGCCGCGCCAGAGTAGGGCGCGGGGGCGCGGGGAGAGACCGCGGCGGTCGCCCCCGTCGCCGCCCCCGCGGCCGCCCTTCCGCTCGCCTTGCGGCCCCTTCCCCTGGCGGCGATCCAGGCCGCCGCGGCGAGGCCCGCCTCGGCAGCCGGCTCGAGCGCGGGCGCGAGGTCGCGCGCCAGGATCGCGAGCACGGCCGCCCTGCGGCCCGGGCACCGCGCGGAGGCCGCGACGCGCGCGACAGCGTCGAGCGCCGCGGCCTCGAAGCGCGCCTCGGCGCCGTCCCAACGCTTCCAGGCGGGCCCGCCCGGCGGCGGGTCGCGGCGCCGCCAGGGGCTCGCTTCGCGGCGCCGCAGCGCCTCTTCCACGGCCCGCGTCGGGGCGGCTCGCGCGGCCGCGGCGGCCAGCGCCGCCAGCGCGCCGACGGGGGGCGAGGCCGCCTCCACGCCGGGGTAGGAGGAGGCCCACGAGGCCAGGAGAGAGGCCAACGCCGCCGCGAGCTCCAAACGGACGGACGGCGAGAGCTCGGCGGACGGCAGCGTTCCGCCGCGCCCGGGCGGCGACGAGGGGGAGGCGGCGAGGGGGAGGCGGCGGGGGGGAGGCGACGAGGGAGGGGGAGGCGAGGACGCCGCGGCCGGAGGCGTGGCCGCGGCAGAAGAAAGAGGCGAGGACGCCGCGGCCGGAGGCGTGGCCGCGGCGGAAGGCCTCTGAGCCTCTCCTTCCGAGGCATCTCGCGTCCCTTCCGCTCGCGCCTCGGTGCACGCCTCCGCCCCCGCCTCCACCGCGTCTCCTCGGGGCGTGGAGGCGAACGCGGCGCTCGAGAGGCCGAGCGGCAGCGGGCGCGTGCCTCCCTGGCCGCGCTCGGCTTCGCCCTCCTCCTCCAGCGCCACCAGCAGCGCGTCGCCCGCGAGTGTCGGCAGCGGGACGCCCCCCGGGACGGCGCCGGACAGCGCCAACGCGTCCAGAGCAGCGTCGATCGCGCGCCGCGACGCCCGCGTCAGCGGCACCAGCGGGGGCACCCAGCCGCCCCGGACGGAGAAGGGAGTGGCAGGCCCCGGCCCCAGTCTCGGCCCCGACCCCGCGATCCGTCCGCGGCCGCGCACGGCGGCCAGTGCCGGCGATGCCTTGCCCGCGGCGCGGAGGATGACGTCGTCGACCTTGCGGGCCGCCAGCGCTGCCGCGAAGCGAAGCGCGACGAGCGCGAGGGACGGCGAGGAAGGCGGCGACGGGGTCGGGGTCGCCGCGTCGCCGCCTCCCTCGGCGGCCCACGCCCGCGGCCCGCTGCAGCCAAAGCGCACGGCGAGCTCGAAGGCCTCTGCGCAGAGCAGCAGGAGGCCGATGTCCACGTCCGCGAGGCGGTCGCGCCGCTCCCGCGCCGCCCGCGCCTCGGCCGCCGCCGCCGCCGCCCCGGCCGCCGGGCCGGGCGACGCCTCGCCACCGCCGCCGTCGGGGCCGCGCGACGAGCCGCCGTCCGACGAGGGGTCGGCCAGCGAGCGGGGGCGCAGCGAGACGCGGTGCGCGCGCAGCGCGACGCCGCCCAGCCGCGGACGCGGGCCCGCGGGCCTGGCGGCGGCGGACGGGGCGGCAACCGCGGAGGCGGGCTCGCCCGCGGCCGCGGTCTGTCCGGCTCCGGCCGGACCGTCGGGGCCGCGCGCCGAGTCCGCGCGCGCGTCGCCGCCGACGTCGGCCCCGACCGGGGGCCTCCCGTCGCGGCCCCGCGCGCTCGAATGTTTCGCTTCGTCTCCGCGCGCGCTGGCGTCCGCCGTCGTCGCGCCCTCCGCGGGCGCCGCGGCGGCCGCGACCCCGCGCGCGCGGGCGTCCTCGGCGGCGCGCGCAGCCTGCGCGCGGGCCGCGTGGCGCTCGACGACTGCCACGATGGCGGCGGCGTCGGCGGCGAGCAGGCTCTCGCCCGCGGCGGCCGCGACGGCCGCGAGCTCTGCGATCGGATCCGACTCGCGCGCAGAGCCGCCGCGCGCCGAGGGCCAGCGGCGCGAGGGCGAGGCCGGCGAGCGCGCGCGCGGCGCCTCGCCCGGGTGCGGGCCGCCCTCGAGGCTCAGTGCGCGGCGCGTCGAGCGCGTGAGGCCCGGCGAGGGCGCCGCGGCCGCGGACGCCCACGCGCCGCTCAGCTGGCGCGGCGAGACGCGCGGGTCGGTGCGCCAGGCCGCGGGCCCGGCGTGCGAGGGCGAGCCCGCCACGGAGGAGGAGGCGGACGTCGAGACCGGCCAGCCCAGGGAGGGCGGCAGGGCCGGGGCCGCGGGCGCCGGGCCGCCCAGGGTCGGGGTCGGCGGGCCGGCCCCCGAGGGGTAGGCCGCGACCGGGAGGCCCGGGGCGGCGGTCGCGAAGGCGGCAAAGCCGCTGCGGATGCTGCCGTGGGCGTCTGCGTCCGCCGTGAGGTCCTCGAGCGAGCTCAGGCGCCTCGAGGCCGCGCGGCCGCCCGAGCCGGGGGGCAGCGCGAGCGAGAGGCTGGGCGGGAGCGGGCCGGCGGCCGAGGCGAGGGCGGCTCCGGCGCCGCCGCCGCGGCCTCCGCCGCTGCCCCGCGGCTCGAGCGATCCCCGACCGGCCGAGGCGCCGTCCGAGGAGCCGTCGAGGCTCGCGCGTCCCGACCCGATCCGCAGCGGCGGGACCAGGCTCGCGGCCGAGCGCCCCGCGGAGCGCGGAAGCGCGCCCGCGAGCGGGAGCGGGGGCACGCCGTCGAGCGCCGGCGGCGTGGGCACCCCTCCTCGGGCGCTGCCTCCGGCTCCGGACCGGGCGCTCCCGCTCCCCGCGCGAGAGGTGCCCGCGCCGCCCGGCGCCGCTCCTTCACCCGGGCGAGAGGTGCCCGCGCCGCCCGGCGCCGCTCCCTCGCCTGCGCTCTCGGACGCGATCGGGGGCCGCGGCGGCTGCGCTCCCTCGCTCCAGCGCTGGCCCGGCGCGGCCGCGGGGACGTTCGTCGCGGCGCTGGCGTGCGCGCCCTGCTGTGCGGCCGCGGCCCGGCGCGTCCCCTCTCCCGAGCGCCCTCCGGAGAGCGCCCAGGGCCCTGCCGGGTCGCCTGCGGCGCCCCAGCCGCCGCGCGCCTGGGCCTGGGCCGCAAGCGCGCCGAGGGCGAGTGGCGGCACGACCCCCGCGGCGCGTCGGGCGGTGGAGGAGGCCGAGGCGGTCGCGAGGCCGGGGGCTTGGCCCGGCGCGCCCCTGGAGGAGCTGCCTCGGCGGCCGAGGTCGGCGTCCCTGGGCGTCCTCTCGGCGTCGCTGAGATCCAGCACGAGCGGTTGCGGGCGCTTGGAGGGAGAGCGGTAGGGAGACGGCACCCCCCTCGGCGTGGGCCCCGCCGAGAAGGGATCGCGCGGCGAGGGGTCGAGCGAGTCGCGGCGCGGCGTCGCGGGCGGGCGGCCCGACGGCGCCGAGACGTGTCTCGCCACCGGCAGCCAGGCCGTCGCGGTCGACGCGTGCGGCGCGGGCAGCTGCGAGACGGCCAGCGAGGGCGAACACGAGCCCCCCCCCCCCGGCGCCGGCGACAGCGAGGAGAAGCCGGCCGCGGAGACCGGGAGCGGCCCGATCGAGACCGCCTCGGCCCGGTCCGGTCCCTCTGCCGGCCGGAACATGGAGAAGCTTCCGGACGCGTCGCCGGACAGCGACCGCGCAAACAGATGCGCGTGGAGAGCGCCGCTGACGGGGTTGGAGTCGTCGGCCGAGGCAGGAAAGGCGCCAGAGGCGGCAGCCGTGGCCGCCGCGGGCCGCCAGGCGGGGCCGTCGGGGGCGGTCGCGTCGTGCGGAGCCGCGGAAAAGGGCGCTTGGGGGGATGTCCGGTCGGCGGGAGCGTGGCTGTGCGCCTCGAAGGGCGTCGGTGCCGCGGGGGCCTCTGTCGCGGCGCCGAGTCCGGCCTGCGCGGCGGCCCAGGCGAGGACCGAGGCCTCGACGGCCGCGACGGTGCCGGCGTCCCCGGCCGCCTCGCGCCCGGGTCCCTCCCTGAACCCGTGCGCGCGGCCCTCGAGCGCCCGGGCACCGCGGCCGAGCCGCAGGAGCGCCGAGGATGCTTCCAGCGAGCGGCTCGCGCCCTCCGCGGCCAGCCACGCGGACGCCGCCGAGCGGGCCAGCTGCCGAGCAGCCGAGAGGGTCTCGGAGGGGCGCTCGCCGCGGCTCCCGCCGGCGCGCTCCTCGTGGGCTCCGGCGTCGCCCCCGCGTTCGCTCTCCTCCTCGCCCTCCTCTCTTCCCGCCCTGGCGGCGTCAAGGGCGATCCGAGCAACCTCCACCAAAAGCCTCCCCGGCGCTTCCCCGGCCGCCGCCAGGCGGTCCAGCTCGGCCGCCGCCGCCAGCAGCAGCCGCCGCGCAGCCTCGCGGCGGGAAGCTGCGGGCCCCGCCAAAAGGCCCCGCACGGCGCGCACCACCAGCAGCCGACGCTCCGCCAGCGGCAGCGGCGACGCGCGGAGGGAGCCGGGGGAGGGCGCGTCCCCCGGGGGCCGAGCGCCCTCGGGGGTGCCGCCCTCCCCCAGCTTGCCGTCCTCCCCCTCTGCTCCGTCGGCGCCCCTCTCGCGCCCGTCTCCCTGCCCCTCTGCGCCGTTGCTTCGCTCCTGCGCGTTTTCCTCGCTTTCCCCCGCTCCCTCGCTCTCTCTCCCGACCCCCCAGAGGGGCGAGGCGAGCGCGACGAGAGCCCGGGCGGCGCCGGCCTCGAGGGCGGCCTCGGCGCCCGCGAGCGCCACCGCCGCCGCGTCGTCCCCCGCAGAGTCCGGCGCGCTTCCCGCGCAGAGCCGCGCGACGGCCGCCACCAGCGCGGCGCGGGAGGGCGCCGGCGAGGGCGGGGGCTTGGCCGGCGAGGCGAGCGGCGAGGCGAGCGGCGAGGCGCCCGGGCCGCCCGGCGCGCCCGGCGCCCGGCGCGAGGGCGAGGCGCCCGGGGAGGGCAGCGGCGAGCCGCAGCCGCGCGCGCGCAGCGGCGAGTGCGGCGGGCGCGCGGACCGGAGCGGCGAGCGGGCGCACGAGGCGCGCGCCGAGTCCCCGGCGGGAAGCTGCAGGGCCGGAGGCGGCGCGGCGGCGCGGGCGGGGAGGGCGAGGGCGGGGACCGCCGGCTTGGGCGCCAAAGGCTCGAGGGGGGGGGGAGCGGGATCCGGCGCGCCCCCGCCGCGGACGTCTTTCGGCCGCGCGGAGGCGTCGGCGCCCACGGTCGACCCTCCGGGGGACTGCGCAGGCCAAGGGGAGACCGGGAAGGGAGGGTGCGTGGGCAAAGGGGCGGGAAAAAGGGGCGAACGAGAGCAATCGTCGGGGACGAGATTCTCCGCCCTCGGTCTTCTCCCGACGTCCTACATGCTCCCATCGACGTGGCATCGACGAACGGAACGCGCCTCGCTCAGCGCGCCGACAGCTCCTTTCCGAATGGAACGCGCCTCGCTCAGCGCGCCGACAGCTCCTCTCCGAACGACGCCCCCCCTTTCCTGACCCTTCGTCCGAAACCCCCCACCCACCCCCCTGCTGGACGCTCCCACCCCGCCGCCCTCCGCCGCCCTGTCCCCCTCTCCCTCGCCCTCCCTCCCGGCCCACCTCGCCAGTCCCCCCCCGTCTCCCTTCCCCCTCCCCCGCGCGCCCGCCGGCCGTTCGGCGCCCGCCCGGTCCCCCTCTCCGCTGTGCCGGTCGGCTCGCGCACCTGCCCCTCGCGACTCTCGCGCGGCTCGGTCGCGTCGCTCGCCATGCGCGCGGCGAAAGAGCTCCGAGCGTCCGGCTGATTATCGTCCCGGACCATCACGCGCTGCGGCTCGGTCCCTGGCGCTGCGGCATTGCCCGAACCGCCAGACGACCCGCGGACGCCGCAGGGAGGAACAGGGAACGCGGCCGCGTCGCGCGATCCTCTGCGCGATCGAAATGAAGCGCGCGGTCCGGCGGAAAATCGAGACGGACGTTCGCTGGCGCGAAGGTGGGCGTCGCGGCCTCCAGGCGCGCGCGCGCGGTCGGTCCCTGGGGCAGCCCGGGACCGCGGTCCCGGGCTGCCCCCGGCGCGTTTGAGCGGGAGCGCGAAGGAGGGGAGGCGGGAGGGGGGGAGGGGAGGGGGGAGGAGAGACGAGGAAAGACGAGGGGGAGACGAGGGGGAGGGGGGAGGGAAGACGAGGGGGAGGGGGGAGGGGAGACGAGGGGGAGGGGAGAGGGAGCCGGAGGGAGGGAAGGCGCCGGAGGGGGGCGGCCGCCGGCACGAAGGGAGGTGAAAGCCCCGGTCTCCCGCCCCCCTCCCGCTCCCCCTCCCGCTCCTCCTCCCCTCTCGCGCGCGGATGCGAGGCGGGGGGCTCCGGGCCTCCGCCACAGTTCGCCGTGTGTTGCCGCGGTGTCGCGGCCACGATGCAAGTAGAGACTGCAAACTTTGACCCTCCAGAGGAGGGCGAGCTCGAGGCCCCGCCAGGTGCGTTTCTCGCTCCGCCGCGCGACGCCGCTCGCCACCGCGCGCGAGGGAGGGGGGGGAGCTCGCGCTGGCCGCGATGGGTCGCGTGGGCGGGAGCGCGCGCCTCGCGTCGTCGCGACCGGCGCGACCTGCGTGCAGACCCTGCCGCACCCCCGTGCGTCTCTCCGTACGCTTCATTTCGCGTTTGTGGATCCATGCGAATCTTTTTGCGCTTTCGACGCGACCGGCAAAGCCCCGGCGGGGCGGAGAGGGGCGGAGGGGGACGGTGGCGGGGAGCAGCGGGGAGCAGCGGGGAGGGGGAGATGAGGAGGAAGGCGGCGGTGGCGCCCGAGGCTGCTGGGGGACGCGGAGGGGAGTCGGGGGGGGGGAGAGGAAGGGGCGTCCGGCGGCTGGCCTCCCACCGCCGCGGGCGCCGCGCCCTCGGCGGGCGCGGGTGACCAGGGGGGCGCGGGCGGCCCGC
>PGFX01000844.1:0-16748 GCA_003612995.1 Prototheca bovis | reverse complement strand
CCCCCCTCCCCCCCCCCCCCCCCCCTCCGTAGGCTGCTCTTCTGTTAGCATGGATGGCGGGCGATTTTTCCGCGATGGCGGGCCCTCCGTCGCACCCGTCGCTGACGCCCGCGTGGGCCGCGTCTGGGCTGGCTCCCTACGACGCGGCCGAAGAGTTGCGTGCCGTGGCCGGCGGCCGGGGCCTGGCCTCCGGACGCGGGCCGTCCGGACGCGGGTCCGAGCCGGGCGCCGACGGCGAGTATCCCAGGGGCGACGACTTTGACGGCGCCATCACGCTGGCCCTGCGCGGGGGCGCCCGCGTGGAGGGCGGCAATCCGTATTGGGGCGTCGACCGCGGAGGAAACGGAGGCGGGGCGGAGTCGAAGGGGATGAGGGATGGGTCCGGGGGCCGGGACGGGGCCCGGGTCTCCGGGCGCAAAAGGGGCAGGGGCGCCGGGGGGGGCGCCGTGACCGCGTCCGATCAGCTCGGCCGACTTGTGGACGCAGGGGGGGGGCAGGGCGTCGGCGTCGGTGACCGGGCGGACGGCGACGTCTCCGCGTCGTCGGGGCGGCTGCGTCCGGACGGCGCCCGCCTGACGGCGTCGCTGGACCGCTCGCGCGTGTGGTCGAGCAAGCCGACGTGGGAGCGCGCGGCGGACAAGCTTTCCGCGGCCGTGGACGCGGCCGAGGCGCTCGCGCGGCGCTCGCGCCACGCGCCGACCGTGAGCCCCCGCGCGACGGCCTACCCGCGCACCTACGGCTCTGCGGGCTCGCACGGCCGCGGTCGGTGCCCTCTGCGGGGGCCCGAGGGCGGCTGGGCGGCGGCGGCGGGCCCGGGCGGGGCGTGGGAGACGCGGCCCGTCGCGGCCGTGCTGCTGATCACCTACGACCGCGCGGCCTATCTGCGCCGCAGCCTCGACGGCCTGCTCTCCGCCCGCGAACGCGAAGCCCAGCGCCTCCGCGACAAGGCCAGGGCGGGAGGCGAGGGAGGCCGCGCCGGCGCGGTCACCGAGCTGGTCGAGCGAGGCGCAGACGTGGGCGCGGGAGGGGACGGGGACGGCGCGGACGCCGGCGCGGAGCTCCGCGAAGGGAGCGCCGCCCTGAGCGCCTACGCGGCTGCCGGCCGGACGCCGACGTCGATCGCGTCCGCGTGGCCCATCTTCGTGAGCCAGGACGGCAACGACCCGCGCGTCATGGCCGAGGTCTGGCGCAGGAGGGCGCACGTGTCCTACCTGCAGCACGTCCGGCAGCCCGGCGCCGAACCCCCGGAGCTCGACCTCGGAACGCCCTTCGAGGCCGGCGAGGACCCCAAGGAGGCCGAGACGCGGGAGGCGGGGCGCCTCGATCCAGGAGAGGAGGGCTGGACCGACGACGAGGACGAGGAGGCGCCCGACGGCGACAGCGACGGCGCCGAGGCCGCCGAGGCCGCCGGCGCGGGCAAGCGCTCGGGCAGGCGGGGCTCGGGGAAAAAGGCGGGCAAGGGCAGGCGCTCCAAGTCGGACCAGGGGTGGAAGCTGTGGGGCAAGAAGAAGAAGAACAAGAAGAAGAAGAACAAGGGCGACGGAGTGGGCCGCAAGGCGGGCCCGGGCGGGGCGGGGCGCCGCAGCCTCGCGGGGGCGGACCTGGAGGAGCCAACGCCCGCTTCGGGTGCCTTCCTCCGCCGCAGACTCGCGGGGGCGCCGCCGGAGGAGCCGACGCCCGCCTCGGGCGCCGCCGTCCGCCGCCATTCGCGTCTGGACCCTTCGCGCCGGCAGTCGATGAACGCGCGGCGGTCGGACGCGCGGCTGGCGGAGCCGCTGGCGGCGTTCGGGGTGGACGAGGATGAAGGACGACGGACGGTGCTGGTTGAAGAGCCGGGCGCCTCCCAGGGCACCGCTCAGAGCGGCGCCAGAAACGCTCAGGACGGCGCCCAGGGCGGCGCAAGGAATCTGCACGACGACGCGCGCGCAAACGCCACGGCCACGGCCGCGACGGTGGCGCGCCTCCGGGACGGTGGCGACCGGGGGACCGGCGCGGATGGCGGGTTGGCGGCCGTCGAGGGGTCGGACTCCTCGGCGGGCGGCGCCCGCGCCGGCGCGTCGCGCCCTCCTCCTCCCCCCCCGCCCCCTCCGCGCCGTCTTCGGGTGCCGAACGGCTCGGTGGCCCGTTCGCGCGTGATGGCGGGCGTGATCCGTCGCCGCGCGGCGGTGCGCGAGGTGTACGGCGCGATCGCGTCGCACTACGGCGCCGCGCTGCGCGCGCTGTTCGACTGCGCGGGCTTTGAGCGCGTGCTGGTCGTCGAGGACGACATGGACTTTGCGCGCGACTTTTTCTCGTACTTTGCCTTTTCCGCGCGCGCGCTCGACCTTGACGGCTCGCTGCTGGCCGCGTCGGCCTGGCACGACCACGGGCAGGCGCGCTTTGGCGGCGACCCGCGCGTGGTGGCGCGCACCGACTTCTTCCCGGGCCTCGGCTGGATGGCGCGCCGCGAGGTCTGGCAGGAGCGCCTCGAGGGCGCCTGGCCCGAGGCGTACTGGGACGACTGGCTGCGCTCCCGCAGCGTCCGCGGCGACGGGCAGTTTCTGCGCCCCGAGGTCTGCCGCACGTACACGTTCGGCGAGCACGGCTCGAGCGGCGGGCAGTACTACGAGCGCTTCCTCGAGCCAATCGTGCTCAACGAGACGCCCATCGACTGGGACGAGCGCGACCCGCGCGAGGTGGCCGACGCCGAGCGCTACGCGCGCGCCTTTGCCGCCGCGCTCGCGCACGCCCCCGTCGCGCGTTCGGCCGCCGAGGCCTGGGCAGCGGGGGGGGCGGTCGTGCTGCGCTACCCGGACAAGGCGACCTACCTCCGCTACGCCGCACAGCTGGGCCTCATGACTGACTGGAGGGACGCCGTGCCGCGCGCGTCCTACCGCGGCGTCATCACCGTGCGCAACCCGCAGGGGCACCGCGTCTTCGTCGCCCCAGAGCCGGGCCTCGACCTCCGCGCCACCGAAGCCCAGTGGGCCGAGCAGCAGACGCGGGCCAAACGCCGCGCCGCGCCTGGAGGAGGTGGCGAGGTGGCGGGCGCGCAGCGGGGCGGCAGCGACGGCGCGGGGCGCGGCGCGGTCGCCGGGGTCCGCACGGAGCGCGACGGTGCGCGGACGACCACGCGCACCGCGGCGCACACCGTCACGCACGTCGCCCAGGGCGCCGCCGCGGCCACCGCCGGGACCGGCCGTGGCGAGGGCGCAGCGGCCGGCAACCGAGGCGGCGCCTCGGAGGCGCACGTGCTGACCCAGGAGCGCCGCGCCGCGCTCAAGGCGCGCGCGGCGCGCTCCAAGGAGGCGCTCAAGCGCCGCTTCGACCGCGTCGAGGCGAAAAAGGGCGAGCAGGAGCACCGCGAGGCCGTCGGGCGGTTTGACGCCAACCGCGCCTCCCAAGCCGCCGGACTCGGGACCGAGGATTAGCGCTCCGTGCGGGGCCGGACGCAAAGAGGGGGCAAAGGGCGCCGCGAGGGCGGTAGGGGGGGCTTTGACGCTTCGAGAGTCGAGTCGGATGCGTGCAGATCGCCGCGGCTCGGTCGCCAGAGCCCGCGCGCTCCTTCGGGAGCGAGGGCCGGTGCGCCCAGTCTGGTTCCCACCGGTCCCGGCCGCCCTTTGCCCGCACCCCTTCGGATGTCGCCTCGTCCCGCCGCGCGCCTTGCCCCGGCGTCCCTTCCATGCGACACCTCTTCCCGCCGCGCGCCCTGCTCCGGCGCCCCCCCCCCCGCGCCGCTTCTTCCCGCCGCGCGCCTAGCTTGAGCGCCCGCATCTGGCACGGTGGCCATCTCCCTCTGCTCGCATCTCTCTTTGGTTTCGGTGTTTCGTCCCCGAAACGCTTGAGTAGCGTCCGACGGACGCCGCCCTTGCTCCCCCCGCGCCCTTTGCTTTTGACAACACTGTTTTCCACCCTGGCGCGCTCCTCTCAGCTCGTTCGTTCCGTGCCGTTTGCCCTTGCGTTTCCTTTCACTTCGTTCGTTTCGCTTTTCGCTCCCAGTCGCACCTCTTTTCACCTCGTTCGTTTCCCGCCGACGCCCTGAACTCTGAATGGCGATCGCCCGGGCGATCGCCACTCGTCGCGACACGCCCACGCGTCCCCCCTTGCTCGCTCTTTTTTTTGTCGCGGCTCCTCCCCCCTTGCCGTACCCCCCCCCCGCTTTGCATGACTTTTCCGCTCGTCGTGCCCACCCCCCCCCCCCCATCCTTGCCGTGGCTCTGCCGCTCCTTCCCGTGGCTCCTCTCCCCTTGCCTCCCGCGCCCCTAGTCCCCGCCCCCCTTGCGCCCAACTGCCCACGACCTCTCGATTCTTCAGGACCGCACCGCAGCGTTTTTCAGTCGTTTTTCAGTCGTTTCCCGGGACTCCCTCCCATCGCCCGCCTCCGATCCGCGCCTCGCACGATTTGGTTCCCTACACTAAGGAAGGCCGAGACCGACGAGGGCGAGAAGAAGACACGCTTCCCCCCCCCCCCCCTCTCCTTCGCCGCGCATGCGCACATCGCAACCGTGCCCGCCGCGCCCCGAGGCATCGGCCTAGAAGCGGCGCGAGCGCCGCCATTCTGCCGTCTCCTCCCCTGCTCCCGCATCGCCGCGCCGCCGCTTGCCCCTTTCCTCGACCGTGTCCTCGCTCGCGGGCACCGTCTCCGTCCCCGCCCCCACCCACCCCAACGAGGCCACAGCGCCTCCCGCTCACCCCGCCCTCCTCGAGCCCGGGCAGACCGGCGCCCCCGTGTCCCTCTCGACCCTCCGCTCGACCCGTCTTCCTCCACACCCACTCGCTCCCTCCCCTCCCGCACCCACTCGCCCCCCCCCACCCCCTTCCCCGTTTCGTTTCGTTCGATCTGTCCACACTCCGGAGAGGACCCACACCTTTCCCCCCCTTTCCCGCTTCCCTCCCCGTCTTCCCGCCCCACGCCCATGGCACTCTGGCCTCTCGGGCGTCGATGGACGGGAGCCGCTCGCTTGCAGTTGACTCCATCCCGCACGCGGCGCAACCCGGGGAGAGAAAGGGAAACAAAGCGGGGGAAGCGCCACCGCGTTCGAGCACGCAACGCCGCGCCGCCAGCGTCAATCGCGCCGGTGTGGCGACTGAAGCGCCTGCGCGGTGCGACCAATGTCGCTTCGCCGGTTCTGATCTTGCGATCGACGTCACTCGGCGCGTTTCGAACGTTCGGTCGACATCGCGTAGCGCACTCTGGTGGTGCGGTCGATACTGCGTAGAGCATTCGGCACGCGAGCTCGATAACGTTCGGAGCGTACCGCACGCAAGCTTGATTCATTCTGAGCATTCAGAGCGTTCTGAGCATTCAGTAGGCATTCTGAGCATTCAGTAGGCATCGTCTAGTGCGTTCCGCACCCGAACTAGATCACATTTGGAGCGCTCGGCGCGCGGTATCGACAATGTTTAGCGTATTTTAATCACGAGACCAACAACACCAAGCGAGTTTCGCGCGCGAGCTCGATACCGTTTGGAGCGTTCTGAACATGGGATCATAGTTCAGTGCTTTCCGCATCCGAATTCGATCACGCTTAGTGCGTCCCGCACGCGAGTTCGACATCATTGAGCGTATTCTGGGCGCTCAGCCGATGCAGCGTAGCGCATCACAACCGTTAGGTCGGCATCGCTCAAGAGGACCGCACGCGAATTCGACCGCGTGGAGCGCGCTACGCATTCGATGTCGACATTGCTTAGCGCGTACTGAACACGATATCGAACTCGTCGAGTGCATTCTGAATGCAAACTCGATAGCGTTTAGCGCACTCTGAGCGTTTCGTTGGAGTCGTTCAGCACGCCCTGAACGTGCGATCGGTATCGTTTGGAGCGTTCCGAACACGAGTTTGGTAACGTTTAGCGCATTTTAATCACGATACCAACATGCTTTAGTACTCTCTGCACGCGAATTTGATGTCGTCGAGCGCGTGCCGCACGCGAGTTCGATGTCGTTGAGCGCAATCTGAACGTGCGGCCGACGTCGTCTAGTGCGCTCCGCACGCGAGCTAGATCACGTTTGGAGCGCTCCGCGCGCGAGATCGACAACCTTTAGTGTATTTTAATAACGAAATTAACGTCAACAATCGAGTTCCGCGCGCGAGTTCGATACTGTTTGGAGCGTTCTAAACATGAGATCGACATCGCTTGGCGCATCCAGAGTCTAAGATCGACCTCGTTTTCGTCGAATTCGAGTCTACGCAACGTTCTGGAGCGGATGGGGGCATGCACACGTTGCGTTGGTCATTCTGGAACCATGTATTGGCGGGAAATGCGGGCGAATATACCGGAGCGCGTGCTGCGGCTGCGCCCCGGCCCCTAAAGGTTCGGAACTGGCTCGAATGCACTACGTCCCGGAACCGTATTGTTGTCGATATGTGCGGATACCGATACTGCAACGCGGTTTAGTAGTCCGGTGCGGATGCGCATCGCAACAGGTCCACGTTCACTTGAAATGATCGTTTAAAGCGAGTTGTGTGGACTGGCGGCCGGCTTGTGGTGCTATCGTCGAGGGCCCGCGCCCCCCCCCATCGGCACCAAATTGGAGCACCGCGCGGCGGACGCCAGGACGCCCGCCACCGCCGCTCACCACCGGACCCGGACACGACCGCGGCGCGCCGTCCGGGCGTCCCAGTCCGTCCGTGGAGACTCTTGATTCACAATACGCATCCACATAGTCACCGAAGCGTGTGCAGACGCGGACATCCCGCACGGGTGCGTCCCGCCAAACCCTCGCAAGCTCCCGCGCGGTGGCACGCGCGGGAAGGGGCGCCACCCTGCGGCGGACGGCGCGCGACGCTCAAAATGCACCGATGCACTCCCTCGCAGGCACTAAACAGATCAATATCGACCAACCATCTGCCATCGACGTTAATAGCGTGCCAACAGTCGATCGATCATCACCCGCCGCTCGCGGCATTCGTCCCGCTCGCGGGCCCTGCGCCGCGCGCACGTCCACCCACTTCGCGGCGACCCGACCGGGCGCGGTCTCGAGACGGCTGCTGTTTACGTCAGGTGAGATTATTTTGGCCGTGGCATCTCACCCCCCGCGCGTTAGCGCAGCCGGATGCGCATCCTCCACCCCCCGGTGCACGCGTTGCGAGGAGCCCGGCCGGTGCGGATTTCGCCTCAAAACAACCCCCCCCTCACGGGCGTCGCCCAAGGCAAGCGCTAGCCCTCCCCCTCGCCTCTCGCCTCTCGCCTCACCCCTCTACCGGCCCCCTTTCCCCCCCCCCCTCCCGTCCCGCTCCTTCCTCATCCCCCACCCCCCACCACCACCCACCCCTCCTTTTCGCTCCGTCGCGAAGTGGCGGTCTCGAGGCCCTATCGCGCGCATCTCACAGGAGCAATTCCAAGCATGGGGCGACCGCGTCTTCCTCCCGACAGGTGTGCCCATCCGCGCGTCGTGCTCGCGCGAGCAGTGTTGTGCGCCGCAGTGAGCGACCCTGGCTTTGGCTGCGCGCCTCCGCCTCGCGGCCGACGTTCGCCGCCTCTCTCCCCCCACCCCGGACGACGCAGGTCCATCGCAATTCGCGACACGACCGAAACGCGGGGCCCCGCAGTGCAGGCGCGGCGCGTCGCCACGAGCCGCACAGAGGGCGTGCCCACGCCTCACGACCATGCTGCGCTGCTGCCGGCAGGTTCGACCCTTCGGAACAGAACAGCGCGCGCGTCCTCGCCGCATGGCATTCAGACGACGATGAATTCAACGCAGGTCCATCGACAGACGAGGCAGCTGCCAGCTGGGCGCCCTCGCGGGACCAGGAGGAGCCGCGATGAGATGGGAGGGCCAGCCCAAGCCCTCCTTGCGGCGGGCGAAGCGGGCAGCGCAGCGCGCGCGGAGGACAGCGAGGCCGATCGGGTAGAGCGTCACGTCCGACGCAGGGTGACATCCATAGGTGAAGCAGCTCCTGAAATCTCCGTACCGTCGACTCCACGCGCGTCGGCAGGCCTCGTCCGCTGTCTTTTCACCCAGCCCTTCTCGGACTCCCGCCCGGATTGCACGCCACTGTCTGAGGGCGCCTACGATGCGCTGAGCCCCGAGAACAAGCAAGTGCTGTTGCAGATTACGTTCAGTACGGTTGACTCGGAACCGCACTACTACTTGCGTGAAGGCTTGCCCGTGACACTGCCGCTTCCCCAGCTAAAGGGGAAGGACGGCGACGCGCCTCTGGGGGTGCTCACGTTCGAGGTCGTGGTCTCAACCTTTGGATCTCACACAGGCCAGGTCGACGTTCGTCCAGTGGTGTTCAATCTGCAAAAGGCATCCGAACAAGGCTGCATCCCGGTCACTTCGGCCGAAAACTTTGTACGTTCGCACATCTCGAGGAACTCCGACTACAAGGTCACCTTGAGGATTTGGTACGGTCGACGCGACGGGTGCCCCCGTCGACTGCAGAGTCGCAGCGCCGACTCGATCGTTCATACGCGGCGCCGAGTTGCCGAGAACATGTCGGCGACCTGCCGACAGGACTCGAACCTCTTCGAAGCCTGCTGCTTCTTCGACCTGCTCGGGTACAAGCGACGCACCGCGCTTCGCGGCACGCCGTCCCCTTACGCGGCGCTGCGTAGATTGCGCGCCTTGTGCAAGCACCTTTCGGTGCCCTGCATCCGCATTCCAAATGCAGCTCGCGCCTCTCTGCGCACCAGGAACTGGATGAACGACGTTTCGTGCCAGGCCCGTGACGACGAGAATTCGGCTGCCGATTCGGACGCGGACGGTGTGCCGAGCTCCTCCAATGCGACTGCTGCTTCAGGGTGCGCCTCGACAATCACCGAAGATGATCGTGACTCGAGGTATGGCCGCATGAACATCGGAAGTCGACAGGAAGCGAATCCACCTCTTGTTGACGCGGCGACGAGAGAGGCACGAGACGCGGGCGGAGACGCCAGATGCCCCGAACGAAGAGACGAGGGCGAACTCGAGGCCGTGGTTGGTGTCGAGCCCGAGTCCGAAAACGAGCAGGAAGAGGTTGCGGCCGAGCAAGAAGAGGCCGAGCCGGAGCGGGAGGACGTTCCGTACGAAGAGGAGGCCGAGCCGGAGCAGGAGGTTGCGGCCGAGCAAGAAGAGGCCGAGCCGGAGCGGGAGGACGTTCTGTACGAAGAGGAGGCCGAGCCGGAGCAGGAGGTTGCGGCCGAGCAAGAGGAGGCCGAGCCGGAGCGGGAGGACGTTCCGTACGAAGAGGAGGCCGAACCGGGACGGGAGGGGGCCGAAGCCGAGGCCGATCAAGAGGCCGCGCCGGAGCAGGTCACGACCGAGCTCGGGGCAAACTCGCCGGCAGCCTCTCGACGCTACGTTTTTGGTTGTCCAAAGTCGTTAAAGGCGTTGATATGGCTGAACGGCATGGTGCGACACTACTTGAGGCTCGGCTCGGTCGACGTTGTCGTCGCCTCGCATCTGGAAGGCTGCATGAACACGCTGTTCGGCGATCTGGAGGACGCGCCATTTCATTTTTACACGTGGACAGACGACGACGGATGCACTGCAGCCTTGAGGCGCCTAGGGGCGGACGGATCCACCGTTTTCGACTTGCGCGGCTCTGGCAATGTGAAATGGGAGACCCAAGCAACCGCAGCACGTGCGATGGCAGGCATCTCGGATGATGTCATCCGGAGGAGATTCAAGCTGCATAGACCTCACCGCGACGAAACGAGAGAGCGAGTCTTGCGCAAATTCGACATTGCGCACCCTGCGCGTTTCGCCCTGTTCATCGACAGCTACTTTGTCCGCCTCGACGGCAATCTCGCGCAAAACCCCCGCCTCGGCCTCGTTCGCTCCGGGGGCCTCGACGACAGGCTCTCGATCGACGAGCTTTTGACGCTCGCAGAGCTGGCCACCGAGGTCCACGTCGCAGACCAAACCGCCTCCATGCTGCTGGAATTCGCAGAACTCTACCGCGATCCGGACAAGTTTGTGTGCTACCGGACAACCGGCGGCGTTACCTCGGTGGGGCGAAAAGCGCTCCGCGGCATCAAGCTCCTCTCGCGGCCACAGTTCAAAGTAGCAGAAACTGCGGCGAAGCTTCTGGGGCGACCGATCGTTATCTGCTCCGCCGCGCACCAGACCCCCAGTCCGTCGCGCGTGTGAGGGAGAGCCTCTGGCGCGAGCCGGGAAAAGGCAACGCCTCTCTAAGGCTAGAAGACCGAGGTTATTACACATGCGGCTGCTGGCTCTCTATCGGCGAGCCGGAAGCCGCGCCTGGCGGGAAGGGAGGCTTCCCGCCAGCTGGTCGGGCCCCAGCCCGCCCCTGGACCGAGGCTCGGCCTAGGAGGACGCGAGGTGCGGGGAGCGGCGGAGCGACTTGCGAAGAATGGTCCGCACCTCTGGGGGCGGTGCGTTCCTCGCACCGCGACCGCACCTGCGAGGGTGTCCAACACCGCATCGCAGAGTGCAGCCACGACTCTGACGCCCAAAACGTGGCCAGAATCGGCGTTTCAGAAAGCGCACGCCGAAAGCGCTGCCCGGTGTTCTTTGCACCGTCTTGCCATTCTTCGCCTCCCGGCGCGTTGTTTGCGCCGGCCCCGGCGGCTCCGTCTGCTCCTGCCGCGCCGTTCCGTCGCCCATCGCACTTTCCGGCCGGGCGCCCCAGCCCCCGCCCGGTTCTTCCCGACCCCATGCATGGCGGGGGCCCCGCTTCCCTTTGCACGCCCAGCCCCTTGCTCGCGAGCGCCCCTGCAGCTGTGACCGACTTTGGTGGTGGACCTTTGCCCAGAGCAAAGACTGGAGCCCGTCGGGATCAGAGCGCCGCGGCCAGAGGAGCGGTGTCGCAGCACGTGGGGTGCGACGGGCAGGCGTTCGAGCGAGCGGGCGCGGACGCCTGCGAGTCGACCCGAAATTTGAATTCGACCTTGCACGGCGTCGTTGCGACGGGCTCGCGCGTGGCGCAGCGAGGGAGAAAGGGGAGCGGTGGGCGAAGGGTCGACGGCTCGGCGTGGGTGAGAGGAGGGGCGCCCGTCTGGGAGCCACAAGAGATGCTGCGGCGTTGTGGTCCCAGCGAGAGGAGGCGGGTAGACACGCGATGACAGGTGCGGTGGGAGACTCTCGCGGTCTCCGGTAGGGCCGTGCGCCCCTACCGGAGACCGCGAGCGGGCCGCCTCCATGCCACATCGGGATGAGCAGGGCGCGGAAAAAAAAGGAGCAACGAGCAAAAGGGGGCGCGACGAACGACGAGGAGAGTGGAAGAAAGAAACAAAAAAAATGCACAGGGAGCGTGAAAGAACGCGCGGTGCGGGAGGGCCGGTCGCGCTAATGGCGCGGAGGAGGAGGGAGACGCGTGTTGTCGCTAGCGGTGCGCGCGAGTCCTCGGCGCCCCATCAAGAGCCGCACCGAGCGCAGCCAGGCGGTTCCGGCGACCAGCGCTTGTGGTGGTGGCACTTATTCGAGAGATCGGCGCACTTCTTCGTGCCGCTGCGGTGCGACAGCCCGGTGGTTGCGTCCGGCCGCGGCGGTGACCTCGGCCTCTTGCCGCGCCTCCTTGGCGGCGTCCTAGGCCTCCTGCCGTGCTTCCTTGGCGGCCTTGAGGAAGGCGTCCTTTTTGGCGAAGAATTCGTTCCAGCGCACGTGTCCGTATTCGATGTAGTCAAAGTCGAGCGCCGAGTAGGCCGCCTGGATGAAGCACCAGGCGCCCCAGTAGGCGTGCGCCGCGAGGGCGTACACGTTGGCCTCGGCCACCAGCGAGCGGACCGCCGCGGGACTGGCGGGGGCGGCGGCGGCCTCGCCTCCCGCGCCCTGCTCCGCCTCGATGGAGGCGACCTCGGCGAGGTAGGCCGCGCAGAAGCGCGACGCGGAGGTCTCGTCGGGATAGCGCCAGTACTCGGAGTCGAAGCCGGCGTACTCGCAAAAGTGGTTGCCGATGTCGTAGGCCCTGGGCGCGGCGTCGGCGTACTCGTAGTCGATGAACGTCATGGTGGGCGCGCCGTCCGAGGGCGGCTGTGCGCCGTCCGCGAGGACCATGACGTTGCCGGACAGCACGTCGTTGTGCGCGAAGACCGGCGAGGCGTCAAAGGACGCGGCCGCGGCCTCAACCTCGTCCACGGCCCGCCGCAGCGCGGCGAGGTCAAAGCCCTCGTCGAACGCCTTCTTCTTCGCGGGGTCGCGGAACGCCAGCGTCTCCGCCAGAGCCAGCCACTCGCGCGTCCGCACGAACGGAGTGCCCTTGGTCAGACCCGAGGGCGCGTGCGGCGCGGGGGGGGCAGACCCCGCGGCGGGTGCAGGCGGCGCGGGGGGGGCAGACCCCTCGGGCGCGGCCAGCAGGGGGATGGCGTGGAAGCGCGCCAGGGCCCTGGCGATGCGGGCCTGCGTGTCCTCCTCGGCCATCTCCTCGGGCTTGAGCGGCCGAAAGCCCACCAGGAAGCCCTCGATGCGGCCGTCCTCGAACGTCGCGGCCAGGAGCGGGCCAAAGCCGTGCTTGTGGCACCACTGCATCGTGCGCATCTCCGACGTCCGGTCGATGAACGTGTCTGTGCCGTTGCCGTACACGCGGAAGACCATAGGCGTCAGCGGCGCCGGCGCCGAGGGGGGCGAGAGCAGCGGAGTGACCTTGAAGAGCGCGTTGCTGATCCCGCCCCGCAGCACAGAAACCTGCGTGGGAAGACGAAACAGGGACACGGACGCGCGTGACGAGGAGCCTCTGCATCCGCGCCGAGGCAACGATCTCCCAACGCACCGTCGCCCGACCCCAGGCAAAGGCGTTCCCCACAGGCCGTCACCCGGACCCGGGCAAAGGCGTTCCCCACAGGCCGTCGCCCGACCCCAGGCAAAGGCGTTCTCCACAGGCCGACCCCAGGCAGAGGCTTTCCCGGGCGGCGCCTCGACTCTTCCGGCAGCAGCCGGAAAAGGCCCGGTTCCTCACTTTCCTCCCCCACCATCCTCACCCCCCCCCCCACCCCGCCCCCGCCCCTCTCTTCCCCCTCCCCCCCCCTCCCCGCCTCTCCCCCCCACCTCGCCGCTCCCCGCCTCCTCACCCTTCCCCCCCCCCCCGCTCCCCCCATCGCGCGTACCTCCATCTGGTCGTCGCTCAGGTCGCTCCAGCCCGGCAGCACGGCGCGCGACATCGATTTGACCTTGTCAAAAACCTCGGGGCCGTCAGAGGTAAACCCGGCGGCCTCCGCGAGGTGCGGGACGCCCTCCGCTCGAGCCGACATGGCGCAGGGTTTCGAGGGAGGGGCGCGCGCGGCGGCTCGGGCGGCGCAAGGATCGGGGCCGCGATCGGAGGATGCGGGCGGCGAAAGGCGCTCAAAAGACGCCGACGCGCGACCGAAACGTGACCGATCTGGGCGCAAGCGACGTCGACGCCGAGGGTTTGGCCGCGAGGGCTCGGCCGCGCAAACGCCACGCGCCAGGCGCCGCGGGGCGCGAGAACGCGGGCTCGAAGCCGCCGGGCCGCGACCAGGCGCTGCGGGCCGCGGGGGGGAGGGGCGGAGGGGGGAAGGCGGTGGGGGCGAGGAAAGGGGCGTCCGCCGCGGCTCCGAAACCGCTGAGCGCGCCGCGTCGCGCAGAGGCCCGCGACGTGCACCCGCGGAGGCACATTCGCGAGGCATCGCGGGGCATTGGACGCGGAAGAGGAGCGGGCAAGCCGCCTCTCGATGCGGGGACGCTCGCCTGACGGTGCCCTAGTCCTCGTTGGTACTGAGACCTGCCCACCCCCCCCCCCGCGGCCTGTCGGCGTCCGATCGGAGGGGTGGAGGCGATGAGCGTTGCGCGCGAGAAAACGTCGCCGAGCGCCCTTGTCGTTCGTTTACCGCTCCGATCGGTCGGTCGGCGGACGATCAGCGGTTTGCTCATTTTTTCACCGCCCTTTCGCGCGAGCGGCGGCCAGGCAAAGTCGGAGGGGGGAGGGGGGAGGGCGGAGCGGGGGGGGAGGCAAGGGAGGGTAAGGGCAGGGGTGGCGGCGGCGCGGCGGCGGCGCGGCGGCGGCGGCGCGGCGCTGCGCCGCGCTTCCGCCCGTGGCGTGGGCGTCGGGGCGCAGCGGCGGGTCGTTCGGACGCGCGTCGGACGACAGACGGCGGGCGCGCCGCTGGGCGGCGGAGCGCGATGGCGGCGCAAGGGAGTCGGGGCGAAGGAGCGGTCACAGCGAGTTGGAGGGGGGGAGAGAGCGGAGGTGGGCGTGGAACAGGCTGCTGGGCGGCGGCCGGAGAGGGAGGGGGTGGAAAGGCGAACGAGGGGTCTGGAGAGGCTCGAAGCTTGCGGCAAGCAATGGAATGGGCGTGTGGAGAGGGTTTTCGCCCGAGACAAGGGGTGGGCGCGCGGGGCTCGCCGGGGAGCGGCGCGAGCGCCGACGGCCTCCCTCCTCGCCTCGCGGGCTGCGCCGCGAGCGGCGCGGCCCGAGGAGGGAGATGATCGGTGCGAAGTGGAAGGACACGCCGTGGGACGCCCGCTGGTGCGCATGCAACGCGGATGGGGTCGCGCGAGATGGCTTCGACCCGCGCAACGGGGTCGGGATCGCATCGGGGACCTCGGTCCGCGCGCGGCAGGAAGGGAAAGAAAGGGTGCGGGGCTCGGAGCGGAGAGTCGCGCGACGCGAAACGCGCGCGCGTCGGGAATAAAAGCAAGGGAGAGGGGCCTCGGATCGCCGGCGACCGAGGGGGGGAAAGGCGATGATTGCGGGTGCGTTCTTGGTTTGCCTGCGGCCGAAAGAACGAGGGACGAACGCGGGTGCGTCTTTGGCTCGCGGGCCTGCGACGTCGTCGTCTCCCCCTAGTGCGCCTTGGCGATGGCTTGGAGCATCGTCTTGGTGTCGGCGACAAAGTCGACGGGTCTGACGTCGACGACCGTGTAGCGCTTGCGGATCTCTCCGTTAAACTCCTGGGCCGAGGCCTTGAGGCGGATGTTCCACTCGCGCCAGGCGGCCGCGGCGAGCGCGGCGCGAAAGGCGGCGCCGCCGTCGTCGGCCTCGCGCAGCGCGTGGAGGTCGTCGGCCGAGCGCGCGAGGACGGTCTTGGCCTGCTCGTTGAAGAGCTGCGCGAAGACCTGCCCCGAGGCGTCGGCGAGGCGCGCGCCGGCGACGTAGCGCCGCACGGGCGCGGCCACGGGCGCGCCCGTGGCCTCGAGCGTCCAGCCCCCGTCGGGGCCCTCGACGACCTTGCGGTTCGTCTCCGGATCCGCGAGGTAGTAGAGCGCCGCGCCCGCGTCCATGGCCGCGAGCGTCCCGCGCACCGAGCCGTACGCGGGCTTGTCGCCCGGCGCGTCCGGCGCGCGCGCCACGATCGCCTGCAGGTCCTCGAGCTCCCCCCCGCGCGCGCCGCCGGCGCGGCCAGGGGTGGCGCCCCCGGCGGCGCCCGCGCGCTCGCCGACCGGCGCGAGCTCGACGGCCGAGCCGCCCTCCTCGTCCCACCAGCGCCGCAGCGCGATCGCGCGCGTCTGCGTCGAGGGTCCGGCCGAGGAGAGCGGGAGCACGGCCAGCGAGCGGCCCTCGGCGCCCTCGGCGGGCTCGGGCTCGCGCGCCGCCTCGGCGTCCGGGAGCACGAGCGAGACGGTCGAGCGCGACAGCGTCGAGAGCGAGGCGCCGTCGAACGTGGAGACGCGCGCCGCGCCGACGGCGAGCACGGGCCGCTCGCCGCGCCGCTCGACGCGCTCCTCGAGCTCGGCGCCGTCGCGCTCGGCGCCGTCGCCCCAGAGCGTCAGGCCGACCGAGACGCCGCCCTCGTCGGCGAGCGTCACCTCGCGGCGCGAAAGCTCGGTCTGGTCCGCCTTGCGGCGCACGGTGCCGAGCGGGCCGACGCGCACGACCACGCCCACCACGTCGACCGGCTGGCGGCGCTCGGCGAGCGAGGGCAGCGTCGAGATGGCCACGGGGTCGAGGGCGGGCGCCATGGCGCGCAGCGCCTCGATCGACGAGGGCTCGTACGGCTCGATGTCGGCGCTCAGGTCGAACGACAGCGAGTAGTCGCTCTTGGCCGTCGAGAAGCGCTTGTTCGCGGGGCGAACGGACCCGCGCGAGAACTCGTACGCGCGCCCGACCTCGAGCTGCGCGTGCCACTTCTCGGCCGCCTCGCGCCAAAAGGTCGCCTCGATGTCGCCGCCGGCCGCGTCCGCCAGCTCCACCGAGAAGACCTTGCCGCGGCGCGCGGGGTCCTTGCCAAACTCGCGCAGCGGACCCTTGGTCACCACGCGCGCGCGGATGCGCCACGACGAGTTGTACGGGTTGAGGCCCGCGATCGGGACCAGCGGACGCTGCGACGCGCCCGACGACGACTTGCGGCGGGACGAGGGCGGAGGAGGCGTCGGCCCCGGCGACAGCGACTCGTCGCGCGGACGCTTGTTCGCGGGGGGGGTCGACGGCTGCGGCGACGCCGGAGCGCCACCCGCTGGGGCCTCGGCGGCGGCCGGACGCGCGGGCGACCGCGGCGCCGCGGCGGCCGACACGTTGCCGGGCGCGTTCTCGCTGGCGGGGGCCCCCGCGGCAGCGGCCGCGCCCTTGGCGCCCTCCGGAACGAGCTCCATCTCCGCGACCACCAGCACGGGCTTGTCGTCGATCGAGTTGAGGCTCGCCTCCGTCACCGACACGACCGAGCCGACCTTGAGCGAGTCGCCCAGCGCGCGACCCACCTGGCTCGTCAGCACGCCAGGAAGCGTCGACGAGCCGTCCGAGAGCTCGCACTTGAACTTGCCGTTGCCCGTCGCCGTCAGCGACGTCACCTGCCGAGGAGGAAAGCGCGAGGGGGGGTGCGGGGGGGTGGGGGGAGGAAAGGGAGGGGTCGCGGGGAATGGCGAGGCCAGGAGAACAGGGCAGGGGGGTCGCGGAGGGGGGGGGGGGGGGGGGGGGGGGGGGGGGGGGGGGGGG
>PGFX01000833.1:0-16764 GCA_003612995.1 Prototheca bovis | reverse complement strand
CCGCCGTCCCCTGCGCTCCCCGCCCCTGGCCGCCCCGGGGCGCCGTCCCCTGCGCTCCCCGCCCCTGGCCGCCCCGAGGCATCGTCCCTTGCGCCCCCCGCCCCGCCCCCCTCCGTGGAGCTGACCCCTCGCGTCTCCTCGACGTCGTCGGCCTCGTACGTCCCTTCTGCGCGCGGCTCGCAGCTGCGACACCGGCGCCACGGCCGCCTCCTGGACCTCCTCCCGTCGCACCTCTTCCAACATGCGCCGCACACGCACCACCACGCCCACCGGTGGGGCGGGGTCACCGGGCGCTCCGACGAGCAGATGGGCGAGGGCACGACGACTCTTGGGGAGATGGTCGGCGTCATCTCGACCACGGAGCGCTCCGTGGTGCCCTCTGCGGCGCGGCACCGCCGGGCGGGCTCGCGGGCAGCCTCCAGGGAGCGCAGCGGGACCCCCCCCCGCGGGAGCTTCGAGGACGGCGACGCGAGCCCGGTCGGCCGGGGCCGCGGACGCGGCGACGGGGCGGGCCCCTTTCGATCCTCGTTGTGGGAGATGCAGGCGAGCACGTGGGACGGAGAGCCCGGGAGGGAAGTGGGCCCCCTCGTCGATCAAACCACCCAAAAGACGGCCAGAGGCCGGGTCCGGAGGGAGACGGAGCGCACTCCGGCGGGGACCGCGCGACTGCGCTTCCAGGGAGACGCGGATGACGAAAATGTAGGCAAAGGGGATCTCGGGACGGCAGATGCCGCCGATGAGCGCTTGACGTCGAGTCGGGCGCAGGTCGACGACGCGAGCCTCGACACTGCGAGGCTGGCATCCGGCGGGGGCGCCGGGGGAGAGGGGTCCTCGAGACCCATCGGGACCGAACCAGATGCCCCGGGGATCGTCGGGGCGTCTTTTGTCGAAGCCAGGCAGGGCCACTGGGAGGGCGCGAAGGCCGCTCCAGTCGCGACCAAGCGGAGCGACTCGGAGGGCGCCGGGACGTTCCGCTCCGGCTCCGCCCCTAAAGCACCTGCGACAACCCCGCCGCTCAAGCCCAAGCCTTCCGCCGCCCCTCTCATGAGCGGCGCCCTCCCCACGCCCTCTGCCGCTCCGCCTGCGAGTGCACCTCCAAAGCCCTCTGCCGCCCCCGTCCCTACCCCTGCCCCTCCCCAGGCGATCATCTTCCCGTCTCCGTTCGCGCCGGTCCCGATTTCGGTCCCGGAGCCGGACTACGGCACCATGGCGGGCCCCCCGCCGGCTCCCGCCAAGCTCTTGACGCACAAGGACGTCATGCAGCTCAAGAGCCGCGGCAAGGGCAGGGGCCGCAAGAGGGGCAAGGGCAGGCGGGTCGCGGCCGGCCAGACGCCCGCATCTCCGGCAATCTTGGGGCACGTCCCGCCCCTGCACCCGTCGGGGTCCTACGACCAGGACGCCGCGCGGCGCGCGCGCAGCGACGCGCCGGTCGCTGGAATGACGGCACCCATCGGCATGACCACGGCCGCGTCCGCCCCCGAGGGCGCGTTCGCGCTGGAGCGGCCGGAGGCAACGGACGAGGGAGCGGCACTGGCCCCGTCGGCGGTGGAGGTGATGGACTCGCCCGCGCCGTCGCAGGGGCTTTTGCGGTCGGGCCCCGTGCGCGCGTCACTTGCTCCCTCCCAGCAGGGTTCCTTCCGCTCTTCCGAGGCTCCCGCCCGCTCCTCTTTCTCGTCGCGGTTCCGCTCGCTGCGCTCGCTGCGCTCCTCGTCGTCCGGCGCCGCACCCGCAGCCGGCGACGACGGGGCCGCGATCGACGTCGAGGCCGCGGGGGCGAAGGGGGTCGTCGCGCTCGACGTCTCCTCGCCTCCTTCGCGAGCGTCCTGGGCGGGCCGCGTCGCCTCTGCCCTCGGCGCGCCCTGGACGGCGCTCTCGCGCGCGTTCCACCTCGAGGACCTGGACCCGCCGCGGGCCCGCTTCGCGACGCTCTCCGTGGCGCCGCACCTCGTGCCCGAGATCATCGACCTGAACGCGCTCGGCGCGCGCGTCGGCGAGGCGGCGCTCAAGGGCCAGATGCACGGCATTTCGGCGCGCCTCGAGCCCGAGCTCTACCGCGTCGGCACCTTTTTCCCCTCGGCCTCCTCAGTGCGCCTGAGCGTCGCCCTCGACGTCTACACGTCTTCGGTGATGGAGCTCTCCTGGATCGCCCAGAACGGCCGGGCGCGCGTGTCGCTCGTGCGGCGCCACCGCCGCGACGTGCTGGCCGTCGCGAGGGCCGCGCAGAGGGCGCTCGAGGGCATTGCGCGCGTCCTGGAGACCGCAAAGGGCATCGACGAGGGCCTGGATTCGCTGCAGGCGGCATTCGAGGCGTCGGAGACGCTCGTGCGGCGCGTCGAGAACGAGCGCGACGCGCTGAGCGCGGAGATGGCGAACGCGGGCGCGCGCGACGAGGACTGGGCCGACATAGCGGCCAAGGCCGGCCTCGGCGGCGCCGCGGGAGCGGTGGCAGGCGCCGACCTCGAATCCAGCCCTTCCGACCTCGCGGCGCTCGCCGCGCGCGAGGAGGAGCAGACCGTGTTCCGGTTCGTGGTCTCGAACGTGCTTCGGATCGTCGACCACGTCCGCATCGCGTACCGGTGCCTTCCCGCCGTCGTGGGCGACGCGGCGCCGGACGCCTGCGACCGCGTCGAGGGCGCGCTGCGCGACCTCTCGGCCTGGCGGCTCCTCCGCTTGCAGCTCCGGCTCGACGAGACCGCCGAGCAGGGGAGCGGGGGCGGCGACGTCAGGGCCGCCGCCTTTCTGCAGCGCTGGGGGACGGTCGCCTCGGTGCTGGGCGCCGGCGAGGTCGAGGCCAGCGTGGACTCTATCGTGCCCCAGAGGCGGGGCAGGAGCGTCGCCACCGAGGAGTGGGGGCGAGATGAGACGGAGCGTGGCAGCGGCGACGCGGTGCCTGCGCCGGACAGGGCCGACCCGGCTCCGCGCCGCGAAGGCGCCTCGGCTGCGGCTCCCTCTGGGCGCCCCCAGCCTCGCGCTCGGCCTGGCACATCCCCCGCAGGCTCGTCGCCGTCCCCCCCGGCGTCCCTCGCGTCGCGCGAACCTCTGCGGACCCGGGGCGCGCCCGAACGCCTCGCGCGCTTCACGCAGAGCATCGTGCAGGCATCAATCCTTCCCGACAGGAGCAGCAGGGGCGGGGGCGTCTGGCGCCCCTCCGCGGCGCTGCCGGGCGACGGCGAGGACGACCCCGACGAAGCCGACCGCCGATCGGTGGGCGTAATGGGGCGCCTCAGCCACTTTGTCCAGGGAACCACCGACCGGGGGTGGGCTCGGGACGCGGCAAAGGAGGGCGTCCGCCGGCACAGCTCGTTCGACCCCCGCCCGGGTGCGAGCCGACCGCCCTTTGATGCCCGCTTCTGCGGGTCTCCCGTCGCTTCCCGCGCGCCCTCGCTGCTCGGCGTGCGGCGGTTCTCGCGCGCGTCCGGAGGCGGTGACGACGCGCCCGAGCGCCCCGTCGCGCTGCCCCCGGACGCCGTCCGCTCGTCGAGGTTGGGGGTGCGGCTGCGCGGCCGCTACCCTGCGCAGGTCCCCACGCACCCGCCCTCCTCCGCGAGTGGCGGCTGGGGCAGCTCGACGCTCCCCCTCGTCTGCCCGCGCCACTCGCTCGCTACGCTCACGGAGCGCGACGAGGACGAGCGCGCGGGAGGAGGGTCTTCGGGGTCGGACGGGACTCGCGACGCCCCGAGCGATGACGCGCTCGAGCGAGGCGTCGCGAGGCCGTCCTCGCCGCGCCTCTCGGCCGACGTGCTCGCCTCGCTCTCGGACCGCGTCCGGGGGATGGACGCGGACGCCGGGCCCGGGGGCGCGGAGCCGACGGAGAGGGCCCACGGCGAGAGCTCGGGCGACGCCAGCAGGGGTGGGGAGGCGCGACGGGGCCCGAACGCCGGGGCGCCCGGGAACGCATCGGACGCTCCGCCGTCTCCCTCCTCGCCGCCGTTGCAGTCCTCTCGCTCGGCGTCGCCGACGTCCACCCCGCGCCGCAGCGACGGCTCTCCCTTTCCGCCTTCCTCCTCCGTGCCTTCGCCCCTCCTGCTGCCCGTGCCGCTGGTGTTCGCGCCGCTGCCGCCGCCCGCGTCCATCGGGCGCGTGCGCCTGCCGGCATGGCTGGACCGGTTCTGGAAATGGCTGCAGCGCAACACGTTCTGGACGCCGCATGGCTTTCGCGCCGCGCTGCACGTCGTGATCGCGTGGGGCTTTGTGATGGCGCTCGAGGCGTGCGACCGTTCGTACGAGGGCCTGTTCGAAAAGCCGCTCTGGGCGGCCATCGCGATCATCACGCAGATCGACGCGTGGTCCGGCGTGAGCGCGCGCCGCGGCCTCTTCCGCGTGCTGGGGACCGCCGGCGGCGCGCTGGGCGGCATGGCCGTCACGTACATCGCCTACGGCATCAACGGTGCCTCGTACGCCAACTCAGCGACCAAGCACGCCATGGTGTCGCTCTTCCTGGCGATCGCCGTCGGCTACAACATCTACCTCTCTGCCGCCTACCAGCGCTACGCGTACGTCTGCCTCGCCGCGCACATGACGCTCTGCATGACCGCGGGCATCGGGTACGTGGACGACGTGGCGCTCTGGAAGTACGGCCTCTGGCGCACGCTGGTCACCATCATCGGCGCCTCCGCCTACCTGGTCATCGTCACCTTTGTGCTCCCGGCCCGCATCTCCACCTCGATCTCGAACGACGTCGCGGGCGCGCTCGAGGGTGTCGCGGCCGGCGTCTGCGGCGCCGCGGCCGTCTACGTCGACGAGGCCGTCCTGGACGGGCTCGCCTCCGGGGGAAAGCCGGACGCGGGCGCCGCGGCGGGCGCCGGGGGGAGAGGCGAGGGCGCCTCAGGCGAGGGTGCGGAAAGAGCAGAGGCGACGGCGGCCACGCAGGAAGCCGCCGACAGCGCCGTCGAGAAGGGCAGCGTTTCCGGCGGCGGCGGCGGCGACGGCGGTGGAGGCGGAAGCGACGCGCACATCATCGCCGCCGCCGCCGCCGCCACCGCTGCCGCCGAAGAGGACCGGGCGGAGCGAGGGGCGTCCGGGGTGGAGGCCGAAGAGCCGCCGCAAAGCTCGGCCTCGCCGGCCAAGGCGACCCCCGCTCCCCGCCTCCTCCCGGGCTTGCGGTCGCGCCTCTCTGCCCTCCTCGCTCCGACCCCCCTTTCGCCGCCCTCGCGCAGCGCTGCCGACCCGGGCTCTGCGCCGTCCGCCTCGCTCCCCTCGCGCTTTTCGACGCCCCCGGCGGACCGCGTTCCGCGCAGCAGCTTGTACCCGCCCTCGCGCCCGCCCCTGTGGCGGCGCCTGCGCGAGGGGCTGCGGCGCATCCGCGCGCCCCCGCCTGGCCCCGACGCCTGGAAGGGGCACGACATCCTGGGCCCCGCTGCCGAGATGCTGTACGGCATGGTATCGGGGCCCTACAAGACGCTGACGCTACAGTACGAAAAGCTCCCAAACCTGCGCTATGAGGCGCGCACCGTGCACATGCTCGACGCTCTGCTGCGCAAACGCGGGCACGCGCCGACGGGTGGCGACGGCTTTCTGCTCGTGCGCGTCGCGCGCCGCACGACCGGCCTGCTGATGGGGCCCATGCAGGACCTCGACGCACATTCGACGCGGCGCGTGCGTTTCCCGCCTAGGATGGAGCGTCTTGTCGGCTCGTGCTTTGTGCAGCACGCCGAGACGCTCAAGGCGGTCGCCGGGTTTCTGCGAGGCCACGTGGACGACCCAGCCTGCGCCATCGAGTGCGCGCGCTCCTTCCGGCGCATCGCGCTGCTCGTCGCCGCCGAGGGTCTGCTCATGCGCAACGCCCAGGTGCGCGAGCAGCGCGAGGGCGCCGCCGGGCGCGGCGTCGAGGCCGACCCGCCGCCGCCCATCGACCAGGACCGCATCGCTGCGCTTTGCCACTTTGTCCTCGTCTCCTCCACGGCGCTGCAGTCGCTCTGCATGGTCGCGATCGCCTACCGCTTTGGCGGCAAGGCAGCAGAGCGCGCGCTCCCGCTTGTCTGCTCGGTCGAGGATGCCGAGGAGCAGGGGCTCGTCGACGCCCTCCAAGACGCCCACATGGCCGGGGCCGTGGGAGGCACCGGCGAGGGCGGAGCGCAGGTCGCGGGCGGAGCCGGAAAGGCGCAGTAGCGCCAGGCCGTCGGCTTGTCCTTGGACCGGGTCCGCGGGTCGGGGGGGCACCAGCTGATGTCGGCCGTCCTTGCCCTTTCCTGCACCCGACTCCGGCGGGCCGTCTTTGCCCCCCTCTGCACTCAACTCTCCTCCCCCCCCCCCCTCTCCAGAAATAACACGAATCCAGAGCCCGCGCACCATTTTGTGCGTCACGCATCTCCTTCCGCACTCCTCTCTACCCGATCTCCCTCTTTTTTGCCTCGAACGTTTCTAGGTTTCCCTTTTCCGCACCGCCTACAGACGTCCAGGAACGAGCGTCCGCCCCGCCAAAGTCGTGCTTCGGCGCCTCGCGACCGCGCTCCCCTGCACTCTCCGTCTTTTTTCCCCTGCCCTCAATGACTGATTTTCCACGCGCTGCGTCCCAGCGCCGCCAGTAAAATTCCACCGACCGGCGGGGAGCGAGCGGCGAGCAGGGGGCCGTGACGCTGCGTGGGCTCTCGTCGGGCGTCCGCCTGCCCCTTTGCGATCGCCGGGCGACGAAGCGGAGAGGCCCGACGCTGCGACGGCGCGCGCGCGCGCGCCGACCGCGCGGTTCGGCGGTGGCGGTCGCTCGCCAGCGCTCGCGGCCACCATCGGCGGTGGACCTGAACCCTCGAAATTGAGCTCTCCATGGTGCGGCATGGCCGACGAGGAGGGCAAGTCTGGCCCCCCGGAGGGCGGGGGGTGGCCGCCTGACCTCGTCGCGGATTGTTGCATGTTTCGGCTTCCGGACCGCATCACCAAACGCGGGATCTCCGACAAGGCGTTTCGACACGCGATCCACGTGCGTCTGGTGGTTTCGGGTTCGCATCGCGAGCGCTCGAATTGGCGAGGAGCGAATGGCGGCCCTGGAAGAGGGACGGGGCAGGCGCGTCGCCCTGGGGCTTTTTTCTCTCCCCCCGCAGCCAGCCGGGCAGGGGGGACGAGGGGCCGCGACGAGGCGACGCCGGGCGAGGGGCGAGAAGCCGCGACGAGGCGGCGCCGGGCGAGGGGCGAGGGGCCGCGACGAGGCCAACGGCCGGACGACGGAGCAGGCGTTCGCGTCGCGACGCCCGCGCTCACGCCTCCCGCGTCCCGTTTTCGCGCAGGGATTCGCCGTCGTGGGTGTGCTGCAATGCATCTTCGGCGCGCCGGGCGTGTACGACCGGTTCTCGATCGGTGAGTTTTTCAACCCCGGCCTGGCCGCCGTCTTCGGAGGCATGCTGGTGGTCGCGCGAAACATGGGGCCACTCGCGCACACGTTCCTGTGGTACCACGAAATTTTGTCGGCATGCATCGGTCTGTGCGAGAGCCTGGTCGTGCGATACCTCTCCCTGGGTTTCATGGGCGGCGACCGCGTTGCCGGCGTCCGCAAGGCGTTCTCGTACGGCTTCCTCTCCGCCTTTTTCCTGGCCCTGAACGTGGCGTACCAGGTGGTGCTTCCGCAGCGGCGAATTGCTGGGATCATCTGCAACCTCGCGCTGCTCATCACAGTCATGGTCGACTACCGGCGCGAGAGCGGCTCGATGGTCGACATCGACCGCTACTTTCTCCTCTTCATCGTCGTTGGCAGCTCGGTCTCCTGCATGCTGCTCTTCGTGGTCTTCCCCACACCCGCCGGCGCTTCCAGCCGGGCTTGCCTCGCCGGCGCAGCCCGTGGCTGCGGCGGGCTCTTCGTCGACTGCGTCGGGTTTGTCGCAGGCGACGTCGACGACGAGGGGAGGCTCCTCGGGGACGGAGCCGGGGCGATCAGGGACGATGCGGATGGCGGCGCGGCCGGGGGAGCGGAAAAGTACCAAGAGGGAGGCGCGGCAAGGGTCGACGCGCCCGAGCCGCGCAAGGTCGACCTCGAGCCGCCGCCCCCGATCTCGCCGCCGTCCGCGAGCGCGCCGTCTCCGACCGCCCGCACGGCGCGCGCTTCGTCTCCAGCCTCACGATCGCTCTCTTCGTGCGTTTTCTCCCCTCGATCTCCCTCTGCGCGGAGCGTTTCGCTGGGCGCCGCGCGAGGGTCTCTCGCCCCGCCCGCTACGGCGGCGGCGGCGCACGTCGGGCCGGCGATGAACGGGGAAGCCGCCCGGCGGTCTGGCGACTCGGTGTCTCCGGCGCTGGTATCTGGAGCCGGCCAACACACTCCTACCTCTCCCGCCGCGGCTGCGCCGCTGTCGAGGTGGGCTTCCTTTTTTCTTCCCTCCTTTCGCTCCCCGCTGGCATCGTTCCGGGACCCCTCGTTCGCAGAGCTTTCGACGACTTCGCAAGAGGCATCCGTCAACAACCTGGGCGACTGCGTGACGACGGGGGACGAGCTGGCGGGCGCCTTGGGCGTCGGCCGGCGCGGGGAGAGGCTCGCGAGGAGCGCGGTGGACGTTGCCGATGAGCGCGAGGCCTGGCGTCGGAGGCGATGGGAGGCCGTGCGGGCGAGCCAGCTGAACTTTGGCGACGCCGTCCGCAGGAGGGGAGGCGCAGGGAGATGGATCAGAACGGACGCGAAGAGCCGCGCGGGGAGCTGGATTGGGACCGAGGGGAGCCGCGTGGGAGGGCGGGCGGTCGCTGGCGGAAAGGGCGGCGTGGAGGTCGAGGCGGGCGCAGGCGGGAATGCTGGCGCGGGGAGGTTGGACGGGACGGGCGGCAGGAGTCACTCGGGGTCATTCGCGGGTGATGACGGCAGATCGATCGTAGCGTGCGAAACGAGAGACGTCGAGGCGGGCTTGGGCTCGTGGTCGAGGCCAGTCGCGGCGCCGGGGAGGGCTGACGAGTCGTCTCTCCGGCGCACCAAGGAGGGGGATCGGTCGCTTCCGCCCAAGGATGACCAGCGGGACTGGTCGGTCGCCAAGCCCGGTCGTCATCCCGTGCTCCTGTCGCTCTCCTATGGAGTCGGAAGCAGCGACTCGGACGAGCGCGACCTCGAGCGCGGTCGCGCCTCGTTCGCCTCAACGCGCTCCTCCCCCTCTTTGTCCCGCGTCCAGGACCCTCGGGGCTACGGCGTGCCCTCGCCACCCCCCCTGCACCCGCCGACCGCGAACGCGACCCCGAGACTGCCGTTCGGCGCCGGCCTGATCCGTTGCTTGCAGACGCCGGTCGCCTTCCTGGTCGCGGTCTGGTCCCGATCGTCCTCGGCGGTATGGTCGCTGCTTGCCCCGCTCGAGCCGACTCCCTGGCGGTTCTCCACGCTCTCGATTGCGCCGCATCTGGTCGTGCGCGTGATCCACCTCAACGCGCTCGCCGCACGCGTCTCCGAGGCGGCCGTGACGGCCCAAAAGTACGCCGGCATGGCCCGGTTCGAACCCGAGGTGTACCGCCGCGGGGCGCTCTTCCCATCCGCATCCGCGACGCGCCTCGGCGTCGCGCTCGACATGCTCGCGTCCAGCTGCACCGAGCTGACATGGATCGTGCAGGACGGCAAAGCGAGGACCGTACGCGTGCACCGAAGCAGAGCGGACATCTCGGCGATCGCGGAGTCTTGCCAGCAGAGCCTCCAGTGCGTGGCGGGCGCGCTCGAGGCAGGCACCGGCACCTGCGTCGACGCGTGGGTCGTGAGGGCCACCAGCGCGTTCCGGGATGCCATGGAAAAGGCTGAAGCCTTCGTGGCAAGCATCGACACTTCGATCGACGGCGTGGAATCCTCGGCGCGGAGAGAGGCGGCCGTGGGGGCGGACGGTGCCGACGATGGCACGGACCGCCAAGGTCGAAGCTCGCGAAAAGGGGACGCGGCCTCGCCGCCGGGTGTCAAGCAGAGAGACTTTCGAAATGCCTCGTCCCCGTCGTCGATCGCCAAAGGCGAAGGATTTCGAAACGCCCCGGTCTCGTTACCGACCGCCGAGGCCAGAAGCTCTTGGGCCGACGCTCGTCCCCCCATTGCGTCCGCTTCATCGCCTCGCGCGCCTCTGCCCACCATCACATCGGCTCGCCTGGCGACGAACGAGGAGAAGACGGTCCTGCGCTTCGTGGCCTCGCACGTGCTTCGCCTCGTCGAGGAGACTCGCGTCGTCCTTCGCTGCCTGCCGAGCGCTCTCGGCGTCCCGGGCCTGGGCGCGTACGCCCTTGTGGAAGCCTGCCTGCGCGAGTGCCCCGCCTGGCGCATCCTCAAGCTGCAGCTGTCGCTCGACGAAGCCGCCGCGTGCCGCCGCGACGACAGGAGGGCCGCGGCGCTCATGCGCCGCCTGGGGCGCGTCGGTTCCATGCTCGGAGTTGACGCGGCGCCCTGGCCCGTCGACGGGGCCCGTGGCAGCTTTGGCACCATCGAGGCGGAAGAGGCGACGGTGGAAACGACGAGCACAGCGGGTGCTGACGGTGGGGCGGGAGGAACGACAAGCGCAGCAGGGGAGGGTGGCGCCAACCTGGTCGCCGAAAGAAGAGAGAACGGCGAGGCGTCCGTCGAGGAGTCGGACAAGTGGGGAGAGCCCGAGGACAGCACACTGGACGGGGGGGAGGGACGAGGCGCAGAGGGCGGCGGTGGCGCCGGCAGAGCTGCCGCCGAACGTTCCCCCACCGGCGATAGCAAAGTAGACGTGGCCGTCGCAGCCGACGGCGAGCGAGAGGAGTGTGGCGCCGTCACGGAGGACGCAGTTGACACCACCGCCGCTGGCGGGGATGGAAGCCCCACTGTCGTTTCCGATTCTCGCCAGGCATGGGACGGGAATCGTTCCACAGCCCAGCGCGACGGTGGGGTCGTCGCGCCCCCCTCCTCGCGTTGGCCTTTGCCTCCCGATGGCTCCCCTGCGCGCTCGATCCAGTCCCCGGAGGGCTACGCGACCGAGGCGATGCGCGTGATCCGTGCCTCCATGCAGGACGTCACGACCGGCACGCTCGAGTCGGCCGCGCACCGCACTACGGGAATCCGGCGGGCGTCGTGGATCTATGAACTCTCACGCCGACCATCGGGATCAGAACGCAGGGACAGGGGCAGAGCTGCAGGCGCGGCAGACGCTCCGTCGGCAGCTGGCGGCGGGGAGAACGGCGCAGCCAAAGGACAGGCGATCGTAGAGGAGATGCTGGGCATGGATAGAGCGCTCGACAGTCCTCTGCCATCCTCTTCGACCGACGGAGGAAAGATTTCGGCATCGTTGCCATCGAAATCGCCGCCCTCTCCCCTCGCCGCATCCCTCCAGCCCCGGTCCGCAGAGTCCCTGCTGCTCCCCCCGCTGGTTCCAGCGCCGCCGCCGCTGCCGCCCCGCATCCTGGGCTGCTCGCTCCCTGGGTGGCTCGCTCGCGCCTGGGCGTGGGCCGAGGCGCACACGTTTCTGACCGTCAACGGTGTCCGCGTCGCCGCGCAGGTGGTCACCGCCTACGCGTTCATCATGGTCCTGGAGGCCTCGGACGCGGCGTACACGGGCCTGTTCGAAAAGCCGCTCTGGGCCGCTGTGGCCGTGATCACGCTCGTCGACTCTGGCTCGGGCGCCTCGATGCGCCGCGGACTCTTCCGCGTGCTGGGCACCACCGGTGGCGCGTTCGCGGGCATGGCCGTGTCCTACATCGCCTACGGCATCAACGGCGCCTCGTACCACAATTCGACCACGAAGCACGCCATGGTCTCGCTCTTCCTCGCCCTCGCGATCGCCCTCAACGCCGCCCTGGGCGCCACCCTACCGCGCTACGCGTACGTGTTCGTCGCCTCCAACGTCACGCTCTGCCTCACCGCCAACGTGGGCTACACCGAGGACATGCCGCTCTACAAATACGGTCTCTGGCGCATCCTCGTCACGCTCATCGGCGCCGGAGCCTTTGTCGTCGCCGCCTCGTTCGTCTTCCCCGTCCGCCTCGCGGCTGTCATGGCGCATGCCGTCGCAGGGACTCTCGACAAGGCCGCCGCGGGCGCCAGGATCGTCGCGGGGATGTACGTCGACGACGACTGCTTTGAGAGCCACGAGCGCAGGCTCCGCGATGGAGGCGCGGTCTACTCGAAAAGGACGCCCGAGGGAGAATGGAGCCCGAGCAGGAACGGGAGGAGAAGCGAGATCGGTGCGACCGACCGCGGCCAAGGCGGCCATCCGTCAGAAGCCACGGAGCAGCACTCGACAAAGCGGTTGCTTCAGGATGCGAATGCGGTGGGTGCGAGTGGACAGGCTGCAAGTGCGGGGGGAGCGAGTGTGCAGGACGCAAATGCGGAGAACGCGTCCCCCTGCCCGGCTTTATCCATCGCTCCCTCAACGGGCGTCTCTCTGAGTGGCCCGCCGCCTCACCCCGCCTCAGCGCACGCTCTCGCCCGCATCCGGAAGGGCGTGCAGATGCACCTCACGCGACGCACCCACTTTGAAGGCAGACGAGAGCTCGAGCGATCGTCGTCCGACGCCAACGAGGTCTCCGGGGCCGTCGCCACGCCAGAGCACCCGCTACCCATCCTCGCGCAGACCATCGCCTCGCGCTCGAACGACCTGGAAAGTGGAGGGACGGGCGGCGCCCAGGGCGCCGAATGCCCTCCCGAAGCCGAAGCGAGCACCGGCCCGAACGCAAACTTGCCTCGACCCCGTTCGCTCCTGCCGAAGACCGTTGGTGCGCGCGGGAGCGCCGGCCGGCGCCGCGCCTCTGCGCTCGACTCGCGGCTCGCGAAAGAAGACAAGCCGTCCCCGAACCCATCTGCGCCCGCCACGCCGGTCGCCCCGCGCCTGCAGCCCGTCACCCCCGAGGGCGACCTCGTCTCCCACGACACTCTGCCACGAAGCAGCATCTACCCCGAGCCCGCGTTCGACCTGTCGGCGCCACCTCCAACCTTTCGCGCGAGGGCGGCCGCCTGGTTCGCTGGCCTCGCAGACGTGCTGCGCCGCGCCTGGGCTCCCGAACCAGGGGCAGAGGCGTGGCGCTCTAAGGCGCTGTTCGGCCCGGAGACGGAGCGGTTGCTCTCGGTAATGGCTTTGCCTCGCAAAACGTTGACGATGCAGTACAAAAACCTGCCCGGTCTGCGGTACGAGATGCGCACGACGCACCTCGTCGACCGCCTGCTGTTCCGCACGCGGGGACACGCACCCTCGGGCAGCGACGGCTTCCTCCTGCTACGCGTCACCCGCCGCGTGCTGTGCCTGCTGACCATTCCCGCGCACGATCTCGATGCGCACTCGACGCGACACGTGAGACTGCCGTGCGAGGCGCAGAACAACGTCGCCGCGGCCTTTGTGCAGTACATCGAGGCTCTGCGGGCGCTGGCGCGCTTTCTGCGCGCAAAAGGCCGCGACAATGAAGTCTGGGAGCGGCAAGAAGAGACGGTCGCGTGCGTCGTCGCCTTCCGGCGCCTCGCGCTTCTCGTCTCGGCGCACGGCTTGCTGCTGCGGGGCACCGGTGAGGAGCGGACTGGAGTCGGCAAGAGGGATGCGTCCTCCCAGTGTGGCCCCACGGCACCCCTACCGCGCGCCTCGGCTCCCTTCTCGATGGACGTGCGCCTTCCAGAGGTGGACCGCGACCGAGTCGCGGCGCTGTGCTACTTTTTCATCGTCACGTCCACCGCGCTGCAGTCGCTCGCCATGGTCTGCGTCGCCTACCTCTTCGGGCCGCCGGCTGCAGAGCGGGCCCTTTTGCTGCTGGACGCCGAGGACAGGGCCGAAGGGGGAATCGCGGACGTGCTCCAAGACGCGCACATGGCCGGGACCGCCCCATCCGGGGCAAAAGGACAAGCTTCGACCGAGCCGGACGGCCCAGAGCGCGACTGACGCATCCTTACCATGCGAACGCAAAACGAAAGCTCACGCCAAGTTGCCCCGGCGATGCCCGCTTGTCGGCGTTTTTTACGGCGGTCAGGTGCTACCGCGGCGGTGCAGCGTCGGTTCTCCTCGTCGCGTAACGAAACGAAGACTTTGAACGGCCCGAAACGACCAATGAAAATTGTTTCATTCTTCACGGCCCAGCTGGCCCCACGCTCTTTTTCGCCACCCACCCACCCACCCATCTCCCTTGTGCAATTTGGGATGCAGCAAACAACCGCGTAGGCACGAAAATCGAGCACTCGTAACACGAACAAACGTAAACAGGGTAGAAAACGAAAGCAGAAAACAACGGTGGCGGGTGGGAAGCACTTGCGTCTTCCGCCGCTCCCCAGGCTTTCATTCGCCCCCCCTCGGCGGTCGCGGGGGCCCCAGGGGGCTCAGCCCCCTCGCAGGCGACAGCGATCGCGCCTCCGAAGCGGGGGACGACGGAGCGGAGGAAGAGGTGGAGGCGGTGGCGGAAGAGGAAGAAGAGGAAAGGGTCGAGGATGGGGCGGAAGGGGGCGAGGGAGATGCGGCGGCCGGCTTTTCGCCCGCGCCGCCGTCTCGCCCCGGTTTGGCCTCGCCCGGCCGTGCGCCCCTTTTCCGTCCCTCGGCGCCGGTGACGACCCGGGCGTCGACGTCGGCCAGGTCGACCCACCACACCCCATCCTCGTCCGCGTCCGCCCAGGAGCCTTCGGACCACGCCTCGGCCGTGTCCTCCCCGCCGCCGACCGCCCGCAGCCCCACCAGCGAGCCCTCGACGCCTGCGAGCGCGGCCGGGCGCCAGGGCGTAAAGGTGGCGCCAGAGGCGCCCAGCACGAGGCGGCGGACGGCGAGGCGGGCGCCGACGGGAGGAGGGGCCGCAAGGGTCAGCGGAGGACGAGAAGAGGGAGAGGCGGGAGCGGCAGTCGGAGTGCCCTCTTCACCGCGCGCAGCCCCGTTCGCTCCACCGTCCGGAGCAGCCTCTCGACCCTCGGCTCCTCTCGCGGCGCCATCGAGGGCGGCCTCGCCGCTCTCCGACCTTTTCGCCGCGCCGTCCCTCTTCTCCGACTCCCGCGCGCTCCGGAGGAGCGCAAAGACGCTCTTCCCTCGGGAAAACCGGAGCGGCGGGGCGGCGTCACGGGGAGGCGGCGGCGGAGGCAAGAGGGGGCGCGGCGGCCCTGCGGGGGGCGGGGCGGGGGCGGAAGCGGGGTCGGACGGGGGCGGGACCGCAGCTTCGCCGACGCCTGCGCGGCGGCCGGAATCGCAACCGCCGCCAGACGATGCAGCATCTGCGCTCCCCTCGCCGCCGAGCGCCGCGATCTTTGCCCCCGTCGCCCCGCTGCCCATTCCCCCTCCCTCGGCCACCCCCCCATCGCTGCTCACCCTTGCACCGTCCGCCGACCTGGGCCCACCGCCCCCCTTCCCGCCGTCCGCCGACCTGGGCCCACCGCCCCCCTTCCCGCCGTCCGCCGACCTGGGCCCACCGCCCCCCTTCCCGCCGTCCGCCGACCTGGGCCCACCGCCCCCCTTCCCGCCGTCCGCCTCCCCTGTCGCACCGCCCCCCTCCACACCGTCCCTCCCCCCCCCCGATCCGCGCTTGACGTACGGCAAAACGCCCTGGCGCTGGAGCTGGCGCTTCCGCGCCTTGCGGTACGAGCTGCGCGACCGCTTGCGCGTGGGCTCGCCGTCGGCGTCCGCGACCGAGGCGGCGCGGGCCGGCGGCGGCGAGGCGGCGGCGGCGATCGAAAGTGGTGACGCACGCGCGCCGTTTGCGACGGGGAGGGATCGGGCGGAAAACTCCACCTCGCCGCCCAGCGCCGCGGAGGGAGGCGGCGAAGGAGGCGGGGACGACGAGGACGAGGACGGGGACGACGAGGACGGGGACGACGAGGGCGACGGCGACGCGCGGCCGGACCCGAGCGCCCGCTGCAGCGCGCGTTTCGCTTCAGGACCAGCGGCGAGAAGCTCGCGCAGCAGCGTCTTGACGGTCGCGCCCGGGCGGGGGCGCCTGCGGTGGCCGCGCCGCCTGTGGCGCCTCTTGGTCGTGCCCCGCAGCGGCACCCCAAAGGCCTCTCTCCCGAGGCGGCGCCTCGAGCCGCGGATGCGCGCGGTCCGCCCGCCGCCGGCAGGCTCGTCGATCGTGTCGCTCTCCTCGTCCGACGCGGTCGACGACCCCCCCTCGCCCATCTCCCACCTCCCGCGCGCGCCCCTGCGCTCGGCGTTCGAGCCCTCGGCCGACTCGGAGTCGGTGATCAGCCCGCCCTCGGCGTCGCTGTTCACGCCGCCGTGCACCAGCGCGCCCTGCGTCCCGCGCAGCGTCAGGTCGGAGCTCGGAGACGACCCCAGCGAGGGAGAGGCGGGAGCGGGAGCGGGAGCGGCGCGCGGGGCGGCGCGCGCCGCTGGGTGGCGCATCGACCCATCGCGTTGGTCGTGGTGGTGGTGGCGGCGATGGCGGTGACCGTCGCGCGGCAAATCATCGCGAGGGTGGTGGTGGTGGTGGTGGTGGTGGTGGTGGTGGTGGCGGCGATGCTTGGGGCCGGGCTCCTCTCGCGAGCGCGCGTCCTCGCGCCCCCCGACGCCGTCAGCCCGCCCCTCGCCCCTCCCAATGGCTTCGCCGCCTCCGCGGCGGCGCCCTCGAACGCCGACCGCCACCGCGTCGCCGTCGCGGAGCAGCGAGGCGGGCGAGGCGCTCACGAGCGCAAAGCCGTCGAGCGTCGCGCGCAGGGCCTCGGCCGCCACGGGGGGCGAGAGCGAGCTCGCCAGGCCGCCCAGCACATCCCGCAGCGTCCCCGCCGACTCGGAAACCTCCCACCTGCGACGGGGGCGGACGCGAGGGGCGAGTCGCGGGCGCACGCGACGACGCCTCGGGGCCGTTCTGCCCGGCGCAAAACGACCCCGTCCCGACGCATCCGCCGCGCGCAGCCTGCGAGACCCCTTCCAGAGCCCTGCGCCGCCTCCTCCTTCCCCCCCCCCCCCCCCCCCCCCCCCCCCCCCCCCCCCCCCCCAC
>PGFX01000822.1:0-16830 GCA_003612995.1 Prototheca bovis | reverse complement strand
GGGGGGGGGGGGGGGGGGGGGGGGGGGGGGGGGACGAACGCGGCGGCCACGTCGGGTGTACCCCCGCCCGCCCCTCGCGACGCGCAGCCGCGTGAGCTTCCGCCCGCTCTTCACCGCACCCCCTGGCGCGCACTCCCGTCCGCTCCCCCTCGCCGCACCCCCTGGCGTGCACTCCCGTCCGCTCCCCCTCGCCGCGCCCCCCCGCGTACACCCCCTTTCGCCCTTCTTTCCGCCGCCCGGAAAGAGCGGCTCACGACTTTGCCGCCCCACGCTCGCGCCTCGTCGTGCCGCAGGCAGAGGCACCACATCACGAGAGGTGTCTCGCGACCGCCGTCCGGGCGCGCGCTCTCCGCAGGTTGCGCACGTCGCCTCCGCCCCGCGCCCTCTCGGCGAGCCCACAGCGCACCACGCCAGCCTCCGCGCGAGGCCGTCCGTCCGCCCGCCCGCCTTTCGCGGCCCCGCCCTACCAGGATCGCTCGCTCGGCGGCGGCGCGTGGCGCTCGTTTGCACGCGCTCGGCGCAGCTCTCGCCTTTCGGCGGGCAGTTGGGGTTCAGAGGCGAAAGGGGACGGACGGAACAGGTGGAAAGATAGAAACAAAAAATAGACGCATATCGGGTGAGGGGGGGGAGGGGGAGGGACCAAGAGTCCGCGCACCGAAGGCGCGCGGCGAAGAACGAAGGGCGAAAAGGAACGGCCGTGCCGCGGCACGCTCGGATCCGGTCGAGGGCGGGCGCGATCAGCCCGACGTGGCGACGGCGTTGGCCGTGGCGCTTCCGCCGTTGGACGTGGCCACGGCGTTGGCGTTGGCGCTTCCGCCGTTGGACGTGGCCACGGCCGAAGCGGTGGCGCTCGACGACGAGGGCGAGGGGGAGGGCGAGGGGGAGGGAGAAGGCGAGGGAGAAGGCGAGGGCGAGGGCGAGGGCGAGGGAGAAGGCGACTTGGGCGCAGCGGTGGCAGAGGCGGACGCGTAGGCCTGGGCGAGGCACTCGGAGTCGCCGCCAGAGGTGCTGACGGCCTGGGCGGTGGCCACGGCCTGGGCAAACGTCTCGCCCTCGCCGTTGTCCTTGGCGGTGGTCGAGGCCTGGGCGAGCGCGGTCGCGACGGCCTTGCAGCCGCCGTCCGAGCCGGACGCGTCGGCGATGGCCTGCGCGGTGGCGGCCACGGTCGCGTTGTCGCCCGACGTGAACGCAGAGGCGATGGCCTGGGCGGCGGCCTCGGGCTGCGACTCGATGGTGTCCGTGAGCTTGTGCGAGTAGGCGGCGAGCGCCTGCGCGACGGCGTCGCTGGCGCCCTGGGACTCGAGGTAGGCGGCAATCTCGGCGATCAGCGCGTTGGCGGCGTTGGCGGGAGACGGCGACGGCGATGGCGAGGGAGACGGCGAGGGAGACGGGGAAGCAGAGCCGCTCGAGTTGGCTGGAGCGCATGGGGGGGAGGGGGGGGGGGCAGGAGGGGGGAGGAGAAAGGTGAGCGGCGGGTGAGACGGACGCAGGGGGGCGTTTGAAGGGCAGAGAAAGGGCCGCGCAGGGGGGCGTTTGAAGGGCAGAGAAAGGGCCGCGCAGGGAGGCGTTTGAAGGGCAGAGAAAGGGCCGCGCAGGGGGGCGTTTGAAGGGCAGAGAAAGGGCCGCGCAGGGGGGCGTTTGAAGGGCAGAGAAAGGGCCGCGCGGGAGAGCGGCGAAAGGGCAGAGAAGAGGCCGCAGAGCAGCGCTCGAGCGCGCGCAGCTTGCAGCCAAACGCTCCCCGTGCCACCCGATTCGGGGGCGGTCCGCTCCGACCGTCGCCCGCCCCGCACGGCTCCGCCGAACCGCTCCTCGCCAGGCCGGTCCCCGTCGTCTCCACGTCCGCCTCGACGCCGTCCGCGTCGGCACCCGGTCGCCCCCCTCCCTTTCCTTCCCCCCGAGATGCCCCGTCTCCCCCGCCTCCCCCCCGCTTCTCGCGGCCGCGCGCCGCTTCTCCCGCGCGCCGCGGGTGGTCGCGATCTCCCATGGGGCGACGCACCGGTCGCCTGCGCCTGGGCGACGGCGTTGTTCAACGCGTCGGTGGCCTGCGCGACGGCGTTCGCCGTGGCGGTTCCGCCGTTCGACGTGGCGACGGCCTGGGCGGTCGCGTCGGCTGCGAGGGAGGGGGAGAAGGGACGGCATGGGCGGAGACGCGGGGCGCGAAAGGCAGAGCTGGCGGGGCGTCGCCCTCCGCGCAGAACGCGAATGCGTCGCATTGCCCCCCCCCCTCCGCCGCGTGCCCGAATCGACCAGAGGCGCCGCGACGCGCCACCCGGGCCGAGGCCGCCGAGCTCTCGCCCCTTCCGACCCGCCGCGCGCCCACGGCAAGCGGTCGCGCACCCTTGAGAACGCGCCCCTGCACGGCGGCGGCCGTGCAGAGCAGCAGGAGAAGAGCGAAAGCGGTAGATTTGGCCATGGCTATCGACGACGTGCAAACTCGCCGGCAGAGGCTGCGGATGTGGAACTGCTCGAACCGCCCCCCGTTTTATCCCGCTCCGCCGGGCGGGCGGCTTCCGGTCGCTTCCCGCGCCGCCGTGGCGATCGGGGGTTTTAGGTGGAGAAATGGGAGGCGCCGAGGCTCTGCGGGTCGACGAGGAGGCTTTTCATGACGAGCCATGACGTTCGAGACCTTCCGAGGCGATGGACGGTTGCGCTGCGTTCCCGGGAAAAGGCCAGGCGCCGGCGCGGGCTTCCAGCGGCTGCAGGCACACAGCCTGCGGCTGCCCGGGGAGGGGGCGGCACGCGTCGGGGGGACACGGTGCCGCGAGCGGAGGCGGCGGGGGCGACCAGGCGGCCGGCCGGCCGACAACTGCGGGGCTCCGACGTCGGCGTGGCCGCGGCTGCGCGCGCGGAGATCTCCTCGAGGTCGCGCAACCGCGCCCGTGCGCGCTCTGCCATCGCCGCCTTAGGCCACCGCGCCCCATCCCACGCTGCCACCCCCGTCCCAACCGGCACTCGTGCAGGTGCAGGCGCGACGTGCAGCATCGCCTCGTGCGTCCAAACCATCCACGCCGACGACTGCCTTGCACTTCCACTTTCATGCGCCTTCGGATACAGCAAGACTGCGGTGTGCCGAGGGGAAGACAAGGCCCACGCCAACGTCAGCTTCTTCTTCGGGCCCGTGCTCGATCTGCTGTCTCTGCCGCTCACGACCGCCGACAACGCCGCGCACCTCCTGCTGCTCGACCACTTCTGCACGCGCTGCGAGGTTCACTTCGAAATCGTTGCGTCGACGTTCCGATGGATCCCGCCCTGCTTTTTCATAGGCGAGGTGCGCGACGGGGCAAAGGTCATCTTCGAGGGGATCGACCGCAAACCCCACGAGCCCTGCGTGCTGCCCGCGGGATGCGCGCTCAGGATGTCGGGGCTAGAGCAAGCGCACGCAAATCGTTGGATGGCTTGCGTCAAATCGTCGACTGGCGCAAAAGTTGAAAAGCCCGCCGGTGCCTTCGCACTCCTCAACCCTTGAGATCGTATGGTGAACGACCCGGGATGACCCGACGCCTAGACAGCTCTAGTGCATGGATCGTGCGCGTTCTCGCGGCACCATGGAGGCCGCACTCGGGTCCGGAGCCTCGGGGAGGCAGGGGCGCGTCGTGGAGGGCGAGCCTGTCACCCACGCCTGCCGCCACCGCCACCGTCGCCATGGTGTGGATTCTGCACGAGCGGCTGACCGTCGGCATCGGTACCGAGCGCATCGCGCCCTTTTTTGAGGTCAACGAGATATTCATCGCGATTGGGACGGCCGAGTTCGGCGCCACCGTCACCAAGGGCGAGGTCGAACTCGACGTTGTTGTTGACGCGTCCCCCAACGCTCAAGAGCGGGCAAGGCGTGCGGTCACGCTTGGGTTCGGCGCTTTCAAGCTTGTCACCGTCGCGGTGCAGATGGAATGGCGGCATGCACAGCACATTGATCCGACGACGCCCGCGGTTCGCGACCTCCTCCTCTCCATCGGCGCTCCATTCCCGTGCGTAGAAGATCGATCCACCCTCCGGCACCGGCTGTCTGACATTCCGCTCGACGTTTTTCGCGACTTGTTTGCGAACAGCCAAGAGTCGACGCAAAATTCCGGTTATCGGGATTCGCGGGATTCATCGAGATCAGGACCTCTTCGACTTTGACGCGGGGCGGTGAGTGTCCGCGTGGCCGAAATGAGAACGAAGATAATGAAGGAGACGAGATCGCCACGGATCTCGAAAGCGCGCGTGGTGTCGCTTCGAGCTCCATCGCGTTCATCTTTTTCTTTATTCCCGCCCCGGGAAGCGTTGCGACCGCATTTTCGTTTGCCCCTGCCCTGACCACCGACACGGCCTCACCCTGCCCAACCGTCTTCGATGCAGCGAGCGCCAGATTTCGCGGAAAATCCGCCCGCGTGATTCTCCGGAGGCAGGCATACGAGCGGCGAGATGGTTCAAAGCGCGCCCAGACAAACAGGGACGATCTTGCCGCGCGCCAGCGGCCCGCCCAGGCTGCCCTTTTCGCCTCAGCAGAGGCCGTCCCGCTGCATGCGTCTGTGACCGTCCACGATCAACGGGATCCCCCCCCCGCCCATTTCGACCGGCAGCCACTTCACCCGCACCGACCCTCTCCTTTAAAAATGCATCTGTCCGGAAGAAAGCAAGGCGCCGCTCCTTTGTCGATCCCACAGCCCGGCTAGCTACCCTCTCCCCCCTCTTTGTGAGGAACGCGCCGCCCCCGGAGGTGCAGCCCGTTTGTGAGGAACGCGCCGCCCCCGGAGGTGCAGCCCGTTCCTCCCAGGCCGCTCCGTCGCTCCCCGCGCCTCGCGTCCCCCTAGACCGGACCCCGGCCCTTCCCTGGGCCGAGGCCCGGCCCCAGGGCGGGAAGCCCTTCCTCCCGCCAAGCGCGGGAGCCGGCCTGCCCTTGGGCGGCCGGCAGCCGCGTGTGTAACAACTTCAGTCTAATAGACTCAGAGAGGTTCGCCTCTACCCGGCCTCGCCGGAGGTTCTTCCCTCACACTCTTCCCCCCTCTCTCCTTCTCCCATTCACCGCGAGGGATGCGCCGCACCAAAGGATGCAGATCACTTTTTCCAGCCCGCCTCGCCGTCCTGCGCGTCTCGCGATTCGACAGAGTCTGAAGCCCGCCCTTGGAGTGCAAATTGCTAGCCCCTTTGCCCCAGACGCCGCTGCCAACCACCCCCATCCGCCGGCCGCCCGGGTAACAACTTTGGTCTTCGAGACTCAGGCCTTTCTCTTCACAGCCCCGGGCCGGAGGTTCGCCCCTCACAAACGGCAAACGGTACAGACTGACGCCGGCTATCAGAGAGCGGCAAAGCGAATTACATATACTTTCGTCGTACGCGAAAAGAAAAAGCAAAAAAAGGACCAATGCCGTTCCTGACGCCGACGCACCCTCTGCCCTCCCGTACCCCCGCTCCTGCCTCGCGGCCGCTCCGCGCCGCCTCCTCACTCCCTGCCGCCCTCTTCGGTCCAGTCGACGACGCGGACCCGACCACGGCCCATGTACGGCGCCACCCTCGAGTCGCCCTTGATGGCGCGGGCCGCGACGTCGTTCCTCGCGGCGTCCACGAGCCCGCACGCCGCGGCGTCCGTCGCCGCAGCCAGGTCCAGCAGCTCGCGCCGCGCCGCGGCTAGTGCGTCTTCGGCGGCCGAGGCCAGAGCGGCGGGAGAGACGGCTGCCGTCTCCGCCGTTTCCGCCGCCGCCGCCTCCGGTTCCGATGCGCGCCGCTCGCGCGCGAGCTCCCGCCGCGCAGCAGTGGCAGCCTCGACCATGGCCGCCTCAGCGAGGCCCTGCAGCTTGTTCGCCTGAGCCTCGAGGTCGCGGCGACGGCCCTCGAAGAGCTGCTCGAGCGCCGAGCCGGGCTCGAGCCCGGGTCCCACCAGCGTCGCACCGTCGAACGCGCAGCACGCAAACACCTGCGCGTACGCCAAGATTCGGCGCGTCTGCACGATCATCGACACGACGCCCTCCAGCCAGGACGGCAGCGGCAGCGCCGTGACGGCGCCGGCCGCAGACGACGAGGTCGACGCGCCAGAGGCCGAGCGCGCGGGCGCCCAGCCCAACGCGTCCGCCGCGGTCGCGCCGGCGCCTGCCTGCCCCGCGAGCGTGCCGGGGGCGCCGCCCTGGGCCTGCCCCGCGAGCGTGCCCAGGACGAGCCCGGCCTTCCGGACACGCTCCGCGGCACGCTGCAGCGCCAGCTGCTCCTCGCAGCGCTCGTGATACCCCTGGAACCGCGCGTCGCGCGCCTCCTCGGAGAGCGCGGATGGCGGCCGGCGGGCTGGGGCGGCGGCCTGGACGGCGGCAGGGGCTGCCGCCGTGGCTCCCTCACCGTCCGCGAGGCGGGCGTCCGCGAGGGCCACCTGGCTGCCCGGGCCGCTCCAGCTCGATGCGGCGCCGCGGTCCTTGCCTCCCGCGCCCTTGCCCGGCGCCCTCTTGTCGTCGTCGCCGCGCTTGCCGTGCCTGCCGCGGCCGCGCTTGGGCGGGCTGCGTTCCGCATCCGCCTCGGCGTCCGACGAGCCGGCCGTCCGCGTCTCGAGGCGCTTGGCGCGCAGCGCGGGGCAGACGTGGTTTTTGATCTCGTAGTACGAGTGATCATCGCCCGTGCGCTTCCCGCACAAAAAGCAAAACGTCTGGCCGCATTGGCACACGACGTGGTTGCAGCCGCCGTCCTTGTTCACGGCCGCGCCGCACCTCGGGCACGGCACCGTGTTCTCGCGCACCCAGTCGTTGGACCGGCCAGATGACTGCCACACCATGTCCCAAGCGCGCAGCATCGAGCACGTTGCCGGCGCGTGCGCTCGGCGGCCGCACGAGAGACAGTACTCGAGCGAGCAGGGACACCGCAGCTCCACAGGCGGGATGGAGCCCGGGGGGGGCATGGTGGGCGCGCCGTCCGCGTCCGCCTCGCCCTCGCCGTGCGCGTCCGCCTCGCCTCCACCACCGCCTCCTGCGCCGCCGTCGCCCCCGGAGGTGTGCGAGCCGTCCGGCGCGCCGAGAAGCGCGCCGCGGCCGCAGTGCGGGGCCGACGGGCACCAGCGCGCAAACCGGCAGTCCTCGACCAACGAGGCGCGGAGGGAGCGCAGATAGGCGCACAGCAGCGGCCGCGCGGCAAAGGGCGACGGCACCAGAGCCGCAGAGGGGAGGGACACGGCCGTGTCCCGGAGCGGGACGGCCTCCGCGCCCCTGCCCCCAGCCGCACCCTCAACACGCGCCGAAAAGGCCTCGAGGGTCAGCAGCGCGTCCGGCAGGGAGCAGCCAGCGCGGCGCGGCAGCGGCCCGGGGGGAGGCAGGGGCTGCCCTGGCACCCACGGCGCCGCGGCCGCCCGCTCGCCGCGGTGAGGCCGCCGCGGAGGCAACGAGAAAGCCTGCGCCTCGTCCCTGGCCGCGGCGGCTGCAGTGAGGGCGGCGTCGCCGGCCGGCCTGCCTGCTCTGGAGGCGGACATCCCGCGTAGCACGGAGAAGAGCCCTCCAAACCGGGCATCTGACGCGCCCAGGAGGGGCGCGGCCGGCGGCTCCGAGGCGCTGCCCGACGAGGCCTCGTCGAGCGGCGCTTCGGAGCCGCCAGACGAAGCCCCGGCGCGGCCCGAAGCCTCGCGCCCCGCGCTCCCCGCCGCCCCCGCTCCGCTCCTCGTGCCTCCCGCCTCGGTCGGTCCAGCATCCTTTCCGCCGCCAGACGTCTCTCCGCGCAGGCCTGCGCGCTCTCCCGGCCCTTCGGCCTCCCGCTCGCCGCCCCGGTGCCCCTCACCCTCCGTCTCTCGCCGAGCCTCCTCGGGCTCCCTCGCCTCGAACACGGCGAGCGCCAGCGCCGGGTCGACGAGCGCCCCGCACTTGTGCCGCATGCACGCGGCTCGCCGACCGCGCCCCTCCGAGGTGGCCACGCGGAGCTGCCCGAACCAGCAGTCGAGGCAGTAGGCGTGGCCGCACCGGTTCCTGCGCATCTCTGCCCGCGGCACGTCGCAAAAGCACACCCCGCAAGTCTGCTCCTCGGTCGCATCGGTGAGGTGGTCTTGAAAGCACGCGTCCGACGGATCCGCCGGGTCGACGTCTCCGGGCTCGCGCGGCGCGCCGTGGCCGGTCACGCCTGCAGCCCGCAGCGAGGCCTGCAGGCCCCGCTCCACGGACGCCTCCACGGCCGCGGGCGGGTCCCACCCGTGCCGCGCAAGCAGCTGCCGAGCCACGTCCGGGTGGAGGTCCAGAATGTTCCGCACCTCTGCGATCCGAGTCGCCTGCACGACCGGTGAAAACAAAGGGGGGGGGAAGACGGTGAGGAGCAGGACCGCAGGGACGGGGCGGGCAAGACCGACGTGTGAGGAGGCGACAGGTCCCCCATCCCCTCCCCACGCGCTCGCCCCACGCCTCGCCCCCTCTGCTTCCCTCCCGCTCCCTTCCTTTCCTCTCCTCTTCCTCTTTTTCCTCGTCGGCGCCCGACCCGCACCCAGCTCCTCTCGTTTCCCCGTCTCCTCACCCTCCCCTCGCGCACCTCGATCTTGGCGAGCCCGGCGTGGTCGAAAACGGTGCACCACGCGACGTCGTGCTCCGGCTCCGCCGCGCCGGCGGTCGCGCCCAGGGGCTCGTCGTCCGAGTACTCGCCCGCGAACGAGTCGTCCGATCCGTAGGCGCCCAGATCATCGTCGTCGCTGCCGTAAAAGTCCGACATCGCGCCAGCGACGATCGTCAGGCACGCGACGGCTCGCGACGCCCGCGCGAGCGGGCCGCGGCGCCGAAAATAATAATAAAGAGGGGAGGGAGGGGGGGGGGGGCAGGTCGGCGCGCGGTGCGCGGCAGGCGCGGGGGGCGAAAGGCCTCGAAGCCACGTGGCGGCTCGGCAATCCCCGCGGCGCGCGCTGGCCTTGCCGTCGATCGCGGCGCGAGACTCGGTGCTTGCGAAACGCGAGGCGGCCGGGGAAGGGCTTTGCGCGAGGCGCAGCGACCGGAGCGCGCTCCCGCCGCGTCGCGCCTCCCCCGGTCATCCCGCGCGCGCGCGCGGGCGCCGCGCAAAGCGAGGGAGCGGCGCCCCCAGGGCGCTCCTCGCCCCCCTCCCCCCCCTCTCGCCTCGCACCCCCTTTCTTCTCCTCGCCCGGCTCGGCTCGGCCCGCGAGGTCACCTCGTCGCCTTCCAGCGGCGTGCTCGCGGGCTCGAGTTTTGTGCCTTTTTTTTTCGGTGGCCGACGAGCCTCGCCGGGCGCGCGGTCGAAGCGTCCGTGTGGCGCGCCGGGGGCTCGCATCCCCACTCGCACCCTCTCGCTCCCCGCCCGCTCGGCCCGCGGCTGTCTGGTGGTGGGCCGCGCGTGCGCCCGGGACGTCCCTGGCGCGCTCGATGCTCGTGGGCCGCGGATGAGGCGTCATGCCTTCGTCTGAAGAGGACTACGAGCCCTCTGAGGAGGGCTCGTCGTTCTCCGAGGAGGATTCGGAGGAGGAGGCCGCGGCGCGCAGCGCGCACCGCGGCGGTCGCCAGGGCCGCGGCGGGCGAGGCCGAGGCGCGGCCGGCAGGGGCGGCGCTCGCAGCTCCGGCGCAGGGGGCCGCGGCGCGCGGCGCCCGGCTGCCTCGGGGCGCGGCCGGGGCCGGCGCGTCGTGCGATTTGCAGACGAGGAGCCCGGCGACCCGACTGAAGACGACGACGAGGCCGAGAGAGGTGCCGGAAGCAGCGCGAGAGGCGACGCAGAAACCGACGGCGGGCTCGGGGGCTTGGGCGGCGAGGACGGCGACGGGGAGGGCGACGAGGACGACGAGGACGCCTTCTTCGGCTCGATCGGCGGCGGAGACGCGGACGCGGCGGGCGACGAGGACGAAGACGACGATGATGACGAGGACGAGGACGACGACGACGACGACGACGACGACGACGACGACGAAGAGACCGGCGGAGGGCGGGACGTGGCGCGCATTTTGAGACGGTTCGAGGTGGACGAGAGGGAGGAGGACGTCGCGGACCTCGACGCTCTCCGCGCGGCTCTGGCATCGTCCTCGGACGACGACGACGATGAAGGGGAGGAGGAGGAGGAAGGGGAAGAGGAAGAGGGAGTTATGAAGGAGGAGGAGGAGGAGGAGGAGGAGGAGGGAAAAGGAGCGGTGGGCGACGATGGGGGCGACACGGCCGATCGTGTGCCAAAGGCGGGGACCGACGACGTGGACGGAGCCGCTCATCGGCGCGTCCGACCGCGCGCCGACGCCTCCGGTGCTCGATCGACGGCGCGTGCGACCGCCGCCGTTTCGGACGCCTCGCAAAAGGTCGTGCAGCTCCCCTCCCCCTCCCCCTCATTCCCACCCGCCTCCGGCTCGCCCGGGGCGGCGCACCCCTCGATCCTGCGCGCGCTGCAGATCGCGCTCACTTCTGCACCGTCGGCCGAGGGCGGCGAGGATCCCAACGCGGGCCTCGCGGCCTACGACGCGCTCGTCGGCTCGCTCGCGGGCTCGCTGCAGCTCCCCCCGCCGCCTGGCTCGGACGCTGCGCCCAGGGGGGCGCGCAAGCGCGGCCGCGGCGTCTTCGGCGCCACCGTGGAGGAGATGCTCGAGGTCGCAGGCAAGAGTGGCAAGGCCGCCGGCGGCGCGGCGGCCAAGCGAGGCAGGGGTCGCCGGAGCTCGGGGCGCGCTGGGGACGGGGGTGACGAGCCCTCAAGCGACCTCGACGCCGGCCACGAAGGCGACGGCGACGACCAGGGCGACGGCGAGGACCGCATCTTCTCCGCCGACATCTTCGAGGACGACTACGAACGCGACGCGGCCGACAAAGGCGACGAAGAGGATGAAGAGGAGGACGAGCTCGCAGAGCGCGAGGATGGCCGCGGCGACCTCGAAGACGGGGCAAAGGGTTCGGAGGGCATGACAGCGCACGCTGCGTCGCCACCCCCCGCGCTGCGCGCTGAACGCGAAACGTACTCGCGCGCCTTCGTGGGAGCCGGCGACGCCGTAGAAGCCCCGTCGCAAGGTGTGTCAGAGGGGCGCGAGGCCGGGGCGAGCGGCCACGCGCCCGAGGCGACGCTCAGGTCCGGGGGCTCGAAGCAAAAGCCGCGGCTCCGCCACAAAGACGGCGCTTCCCCCGCCACGGGGGAAGCGCCCGAGGGCGACGCTTTGCCACCCGGTGCGCTTCTGCCCGTCGAGGTGGTCCCCTCGTCGCTGCTTGACCCGTCGGCGCTGCTCGACCCCTCCATGGCCGCTCCCGGCGCGCTCGATGGCCTGGGCGGCCTGGACTGGGGTCGCGGGCGAGGCAGGGGCCGCGGGCGCGGGCGTGGGCGCGGCAGGAGCCGGCGTCGACGGCCGACGCGGGCGTCGCTCAAGGCGCTGGCCGCGTCGCGCGCCAAGGCGCTGGTCGGCGAGGCGACGTCTGCGTACATCGCCGGGTCGCACGAGTCTGCGCGTGAGCTGGCGATCGCGGCGGTCAAGGCGAACGGCAAGTGTCCGCAGGCGTACGAGCTGCTCGGGCTCGCCAACGAGGCGCTGGGCGCGCCGCTGCGTGCTGTGGACTGTTTCTTCGTGCAGGCCGTGCTCGACCCGAGCAACCTGTCGCTGTGGATGGACCTGGCGTCGAGGTACGAGCAGCACGGCAAGCTGGAGCAGAGCGAGTTTTGCCTCGCGCACGTGCTCAAGCGCGACCGCAACAACCCGACGGCGCGGTTCCGGCGCGCCAATCTGCACTCGCTGCTCGGCGACCCGCAGCGCGCGCTCGCGCAGCTGAGGCGCCTGCAGGAGGAGATGCCGCTGGACCCGGAAATTCCGGCCGCCATGGCGCGCTGCCTGCGCGACCTCGGCGACCCGCAGGGCGGCGCGGGCGTGCTCGAGGACCACGTCCGCCGCGGCGGCGACGTGCCGCACTGGCTCGTCGGCGCGCTTGCCGACATCTACGCCGAGCTCGCCGCCTGGGACAAGCTCGAAGCGCTCGTCGACGTCATCGACATCGACCCGGCCGAGATCATCAGCGCGGACGTGGCCGGCGACGGCGATGTCCCCCGCCCGGACGGCGCGCCAGGCCCGGTCGACGCCCCTCGAGGACCCGAGGGGACGCCCGCCGCCGCGCCCTCGTCGTCCTCCGACCGCGGGGGGTCCGACGATGACGACGAGCTCGATGAGGAGCTCGTCGCGCTGCACGGCGAAGAATGGGCTGCCGAAGAGCGGGCCCGGGCTAGGCAGCTGCGCCTCGAGGACCGTGCGCAGCGCAAGCGGGAACGGCTCGCGGCAAAAGAGAAAGCCAGAGCCGAGGCGGAAACGGGTGCTGAGGCGGATGCCAGAGCCGAGGCGGGAGCTGGCGCCGGTGCCGGAGCGGGTCCGAGCGCGGCCGCGGTCGCGCGTGCGGCCGCGGTCGCGGACGTCCATCCTCCCTGCGACGTCAGGGGCGCGCGCGCCGCACCCGAGCCCTCCGCGCTCTACCCGACGACGCCTCTGCCGGTGACGCTCCTGCCGCCCGACCTGGTCTACAAGCGCGCGCTGGCCATCGGGCGGCAGGGGCGCCTGGAGACCGCACGGCGCGACCTTGAGCGGCTGCTGCTCGAGCCCCCGGACCGGCACGCCGACCTCGTGCGCGCGGCCGGCGACCTCTTCCTGGACGCCGACGACCCGACGCTCGCGCTGCGATACTACACCGAGCTGCTGCTGCACGGCGCGTCGCCCGAAAGGGCGGCCCTGTTCGTGGCGCAGGGCGCTAACGGAAGGCCAGTGCTCGCCACCCTCGAGCCAGCGCAGCTCCGCAGGATCATCGAGCACCTGACTGCCCCTGGCTCTGGCGCTAATCCCCCTCTGGACGCGCTCGCGCGCGTCGCGCGCGCCTTTCGTGTCGCCGGCGACGCCGCGGGCGCCGCCGACGCGGCCTCCAAGCTGCTCGGCCGCATCCGGCTCGACGACCCGCTCTGGCCGCCCGCCGCGGCCGCGTGCGCGACGCTGCGGCGCGAGGCCGGCGACCCGGAAACCGCCGAGCGCCTCGAGGAGGCCATGGAGGACGTCGTGCGCGAAGCCGCCGAGCGCGGGTGGCGCGGAGGAGAGGATGAGCGCAGGGCCGCCAGGAGGCCGCGGCCCGTCGGCTGGGGCGGGGGCGACTCGCCCTCGGCGCTGCTTGCCACCGCCGTCGAGTCGATGCTCGAGCGGCCGGGCAGCGTCGCTCCGGGAGCGGGCGGCGGCCAGGGCGGGGGTGCAAAGCCGGGCGGCCCAGGGGATGCGCCCGCGCCCCCTGGTCCCGCGCGCGCCGCCGCGCCCGAGGTGTCGGCGGGCGTGGCGCCTCCGCCGCCGGGCGCGCTGCCGCCCGCCCCGCTCCCGGTGGCTCCGATCGCCGGCAACGGGGGTACCTCGCGCGACACGGCCGCGCCGCCCATCCCGCTCTCCGCGCTGGCTCCAGCGCGCACGGCGACCTCGCGGCTCCTGCGCGACGCATCGCTGCTGCGCGCTTCGAACCGCACGGCCGCCTTTCTGGACGTCACGCTCCCGTCCCTCAACGCCTCGCTCAAGGTCATGGAGGCCGAACGGCGCGCGGCGGCCGGCGACCGCGGTCTTCTGCGGCGGCTGCGCTTCCTCGGCCGCCGCGGGGCCGACCCGCGGCTCGACCACGTCGAGGAGGCGGACGGCGGCGGGGGGGCGGACCCCGACGCGCGCTCTTCCGCTCCCAGTCCGGGGGACGAGGACGGCGAGAGCCCAACAACGGCCGTCGCGGTCGCCTACAAGCGCAAGGACAGGCGCAAGACGCACGTGCGTGAGCTGGACGAACGCGCGCGCGCGCTGCGGCGAGCTGCCGAGGCAGCCGACCCCTCGTGGAGGGCGCCGGACGCAGACGGCTCGGGGGACGGGCCCGGACCCGGCCCGGGCAGCCAGCCCGTGGGCCTGATCGTCCGCGAGCTGGGCTGGGAGGGGCGCGCGTTCGCCGTGCTGCGCGAGGTCGTGCTGGCGCTGCTCGAAGAGTCGCGCGAGGTGGAGGCGCACGGCATCTGCGAGCTCGCGCTCGAGGCCTGCGGCGAGCTCTGGGCCGCGCGCTGGAAGCGCGAGGCCATCACCATCCTGGCCGCCAAGGCCGCGCTGCTGCGCGGCGACCCCAAGGCCTGCCTCTTCGCACTGCGGCAGTCCTCGGCCAAGTGGCCCTGCTCGACGCCGCTCGTCAACGCAGCGGCCGCGCTCGCAGTCCGCGGGGGGCTCCCGGCCGGCTCCATCCGCCGCCTCGTCGCGCCCCTTCGCGCAGCGCACCCGGACGCGCCCGCCCCGCTCGCCGCGCATGCCGCGGCGCTCGCCGGCCTGGCCGCGGCGCCCACCGCGCGCGGCCGCGCGGGCGGCGCGGGCGGCGACGCGTCGCCGACCGTCTTCCACGTCGTGACCTCGAACCGCGACGTGCTCTTGCGGTGCGCCAAGGAAGAGTACCTCCGGGCCGCCGCGGCCTCGCCGGCTGCGCCGCTACCCTGGCTCGGCGTCGCGGCCGCGGCGCTCTCGCTCTGCTCCGGCCCCGGACCGCGCGGCGCGGGGGCGCGACGCCCCGGCGGCCCCAACTCGGCGGACGTCGCGCGCCGGCGCGCGCCGCACCTCGCCGTCGAGGCGGCGCAGGCCATCGCAGCCTACGCGGTGCTCCGGCTCGGCGGGCGCGTGCGCGAGTACGTCCGGAAGCGCGGCGAAGGAGGGGACGCGGACGCAGGCGGGCCGGACTCGGCCCTGGTGGTTGAGCGGTCGCGGCCCTGGCTCGCCGACGCGACGGGCCGAGCGGCGGGCGGGTCGCCATCCGATCCCACGTCCCCGTTCATGCAGGAGGCCGCCTACAACGTCGGCCGCGCGGCACAGGCGCTTGGGCTGACGGCCACGGCGGCCGAGGCCTATCGCGTGGCGCTGGCGACGCGACCCCCCCCCGCCCGGGCGCTCGCGCGAGGCGTCCCGCCCGCGGGGGCAGACGTGTCGCGCGAGGCGGCCTGGAACCTCGCGGGGCTCTACCGCTCGGCGGGGATGCCGGACGTCGCCAGGGCCGTGCTCAAGAGGCACTGCACCGTCTGAGGCCACCCTGCAGAAGCAGCACGGTGCCTCTTGCAGCCTTTCCAACACTTCCCCCCCCCCACCCTGTGCCAGCCCATTTTATCATCGAAGAAGAAGGGCGCCGCGATCGCCCTCGTTTCGCATGGATTGGAGCTTTCGTCGCTCCCTTCTCGCGCGCGCCTCTTTTTTTGCAATCGTCTCCCTCCTAGCTCACTGATCGTCAGGCGTCTACCCCGAAGTTTGGCGCTTGCGACGCGCATCGCTTTGCTCGCTCGCTGCCGCGGCCCGTTCAGAAAACAATCGCCGCACCGCGAATGCGAAGAATGTACAGGGGCGTCGGCAGGCAGCACGGGGGCCAAAGCCGACTTTGGGAGGGATCCGCGCGGCTTGTGACAAAAGCACGGGTCGGTGACCAACGGGTTGAGCGGCGAAAGCTGCGGACGGCAAGACGGCCGCGGCAGGCGCGTGCGATGCTGCCAGCGCGACACGCTACCAGTGCGACATGCCGCAAACGCGCCACATTGCAGAGGCGTAGGTGCGTGCGCTCAAATCGAAAAGGGAGTGGGCGGCGCGAAAACGCGAGTCGAAACGAGCGCGGAAACGAAACGAAAAAGCTTGCCCCGTGCCGCGCGGGTGTGGGCCAAACACGAAGAGAGAGGAAGCGGCGAGAGAGCGTGGGTCGGTCGGAACAAAAGGCACGGTTCGCACGAGGCTGCTGCTCGGCTGTGGGAAGGAGGTCGATGGGGAGCGGACGAGGGAGCGAGAGAGGATGGAAGAAGAAAACCGAAGCTTCGGCCGGAGCTTGGACACGGGTGGACGGGGCAGGTGGGCACGACAATCGCCCTCGTCTCGCCTCTCCGGGTTGCCGGGCGGTCTCTCGAGCCAGTCGCCCTCTTCCCCCCCTCCCCCCCCCTTCCCCCTGCGCCCGCCCCTCTCCGGCTTCTCCCCTCCCGGGATGTCGGCTCACGCCCCGCTTTCCTCGGCCGCGGCCTTCCTGCGCTCGGCGACGGCCCTGAGAACGTGGTCGATGCCGCCCTTTCCGCGCCTCGCCTGCGGCACGCGGTCGGCGAAAAAGCGCAAGAGCGCCTCGGCGCGGACGTAGGCGAGCTCGGCCTCATCGGGACGGCCGACCAGCTCGGCCACGGCGCCCTCGTGGGCGGCTGCGAGCGCCGCGGAGCGCAGCGCTCGAGCCGGGTCCGGCAGCAGGCTCGATCGCGGCGGCGGGACGGGTCGCAGCGGCACAGAGTCCGGCGCGCAGAGGTGCCCGTCCGCGGGCAGCGGCCCAGAGGGGCTGCCGTTGGCAGCGGCCGCCGCGAGCGCGTCCTTGGCGTCCGACCGCTCGACCGCGCCCCAGTCGCCGGGCGAGGCGAGGTCCTCGGCGATGACCTCGAGCGCGTCCACGAGCGCGCCGGCCTCGGCGGCGTCCGCGCGGCCCTGCGCCGCCAGGCGCCACAGCTCGCGAAGCGCCACCACGCCCACCGCGAGCGCCTCAGCGCGGGCGCGACGCGAGGATGCGCCCAAGCCCGCCCCGCGCGCCGCTGCCGCCGCGGTGGCGCTCGCCGCGGCGACAAAATCCAGCGACGTCCGCAGCGAGGTCGCCGGCGCGGACGAGAACGGCGGCGGAGATAGCACCGCGAGCAGCGCCGAGCCAGGGGACCGCCCGAGCGAGCCGAGCCCGCTGCGCGCCGGCGCGAGCGTCGCCGAGGGCGAGGGCGAGCCGAGCGCGCCGGGAAGCGAGCCGGTCGGCAGCGAGGCCTGGAACGGCGAGACGCCCAACGCCGCCGCGCGCGCGGTCGCCGAGGTAGGCCTGGAGGCGGGGCTGCCGGCGGCCGACTCGCGCTCGGCGCACGCAAACGCGGCCGGGTCGGCCCCGCCGACCCTCTGCCGGGACCGCGCGAGGCCGTGCCGATCGAGCGCGGAGAAGAGGACG
>PGFX01000811.1:0-16871 GCA_003612995.1 Prototheca bovis | reverse complement strand
CCCCCGCCCCCGCCGCCGCGCCCCTCTGTCCGCTCTCTTTGCGCGCTTGGCCGCGGCCGGCCGCGTTGCGGGGCGTCGCGTCGCGCCGCACGAGCCTCGGCGGTCGCGCGCGGGCCTCGTTCGAGACGGGTCTCGCCACCCACGCCTCGTGTGCGCGTTTGCAGCCGGCGCGATCGCGAATGGGGCCGCGCGGTGGGGGGAGGGGGGGACCACCCGGCGCGTCCGGACTCGGGCGACGGAAACAGGGGGGGGGCCGCGGTGGCGTGTCGGGGGTGGAAAGGAGGGGGGGAAGGGTGATAGGGTCACGGGCGGCCGGGCCCGGGGGCGAGAGGGGTGGGGTGGGGGCGGGGCACAACGGCCGGGTGCGATGCGGGAGGGGGGAGGGGGGAGGGGGCAGGGGGCAGGAGATGCGGTGGCAAGGATCGGCGGCGGGGCCTGATGTGGCAGGGAGCGGGACGGTCGCGCGCTTGCGTCCCCCCTTCGTTCTTCCTCCCGCGCGCGCCGGGCACCGGTCCGCTCGCCGAACGCAGCGCGCGCCGACCCGCGTCACCTCTCTTTGGTCCCCCTTCTTCCCCTTCCCCCGAACGCGCAGGAGCGCCGCGCACGCGCAAAGCTCCGCTCCGCGAGCCCGCGTCGGGCCAGAGGTGCCCTCTCCCGTCGGCGCCCGGCCGCAGACCCGCTCGGGTCTGCCTCGGGACCCGCTCGTTCGGGCCGGGAGCTCTTCATCCGTCTCCGCGAGGCGAGCCATGGCCGGCTCGACCGCGGACGCGGAGGCAACGGGGGGCGGCGGGGAAGGGACCGGGCCCCGCGGACCCGCGACGGCGTCCAGGGCCCCCGAGGCCGCCGAAGTCGCCGGGCCCGGGCCCGCCTCGCAGGCGCAGTCGCCCAACGGGTCGTCGCGGTGCACCGCGATCGGCGGCGATGGCGGCGCGTCAGCCTCCGACCGCACCGCCAAAACCGACGGCAGGGAGGCCTCCCTGGTCCGGGGTGGCGGCACAGAGGCGGCGGGCCCGGAAGGCGGCGGACCCGGGGCTTCGTTGCAGAGAGGCTCCGGCGCTCAGACCTCTGGAGCGGGTGGAGTTTCCATACCAGCATCCGCCGTCGACCCGGTCGGGCTTGCGCGCGGAGAAGCGGCTGCGGCCGCAGGTCTCGCCGCCTCGGCCGATCCGGCGGGCGGAAACCTCGTCAGCGCAGGGCCCACCGCTTCCGCCGATCCGGCGAGCGAAGCGGGACCCCAAGCGGATGCCTCCGGCTTTGTCGTTGCGCCAAAACCCGCCGCCGGCCCCGGCGCGCAAGTGGCGCCTCGGGCCTCGCCGGCCGCGCCTGCCTCGCCCGCCGGCGCGTCGGCGGCGCCGCCGGCGTCTCTGGCGGCGGCGTCGACGGCCACCGCGTCGGGCTCGGCGCCCCTGGTCGACCCGTCGCGCCAGTCCGCCGACTCGTCGTCGCTCACGCCCGGCTCGGCCTCGCTGCCGCTGGGCTCGTCGTCGTCGCTGCCGCCGGCCTCGTCCTCGCCCACGCTCGAGTTGTCCTCGTCCGCGGCGCCGGACGACCCCGAGGCGCCACCGGACGAGTCGGCTCCCGCCGCGCGACGCAAGACGCGCCGCGGACGCCGCGGGCGGCGCGGCCGCCGCGGCTCTGGCGGCGCGGGCGGCGTGCCCGGCGGCGCAGGCGCGCTGGGCCTGTCCGTGCCCGTGGGCATGGGCGTCCCCATGGGCCTTCCCGTGGGCGTCTCGCCGCACCATGCGGGGCTCCCGCCCGGCTACGCCTACGCGCCCTACCACCCGCTGGCGGCCGCCTCGGCGGCGCTGGCCTCGGCCGCCTCGCACCCGCGTGCCTTTGCCTCCGCTGGCTGGCCCTCCGGCACGTTCCCCTCGCTGGCCTCGGCGCCCTCGCTGCCCACCGCGCCATCCCTGGCGCCCATGCCCTCCCTTGCCGCGCACGAAGGCGCCGCGGGCGCCTACGCGGCCTACCTGCCCCAGGCGCGCCGCCCCGACGGTGCCGCGGGGCAGGCGGGCGCTGCCTACGCCGCGCCCCAGGGCGCCGCGGGGCAACCCCTCGGCCACCTCTCCTCGGCGGCCGCCGGCCAGAGCCAGGCGCCGCCGGGCGCGCACGTGGCCTCGGCGGCACCCGCCGGCCTGGTCGCACAGGGAGGGTACGCCCCGGGCGCCCCGGCAGGGGACCCCGGCCTGGCCGCACCCGCCGGGTACGCCCCGGGCGCCTATCTGTCGGCCGGCCAGGCGCAGGGCGCGCAAGGCGCGCTGTCGGGCGGCGCAGGCGTCCCGCAGGGAACGCTGCCGCTGCTGGTCTCGCACCCGGTCACCGGTGCGCTCTATTGGTTCTACGCGCCGCCCGGAGTGCACTACTGGCACCCGCAGGGTGCCCCGCTCACCGAGCGAGGCCAGGAAGGCGATGGGGCGGAGGACGAAGAGGAGGACGAGGAGGAGGAGGAGAAGGAGGACGACGAGGGCGAGGAGGACGAGGAGGGAGAAGACGAGGAGGAGAACGAGCGGGAGGGAGGCGAGCCTGGGAAGCGCAACGCCACCTTTGACGAGGAGGAAGAGGGCGCCGCCGGCGAGGGTGCCGCGCCGGACGGCTCGCGGCGCTCCCCCCCCCGCCGCGACGACGGCCCTGCGGAGCGCGACCGGACGCCGCAGCCGGAACGCTCGCGCGGCTCGGGACCGAGCCGCGGCTCGTCCTCGACGCCAACATCGCATCCATCCGGTCGCTCCTCGCGCGCCTCGCTCTCGGTCCCCCCGGTGCCTCCGGCCCCCGCGGCCCAGGGGACCCCAACGGCCCGCGCCGCGCCGGGGGCCCCCGCCGTCGCGCTCTCGCCCGCGGCGGACGCCCAGGCCGCTCCAGCCTCGGGCACAGGCGTTCCTCTCTCGCTCGCCACGACGCCCCCGGCCACCCGCCCCGTCGCGGCCGCCTCGATCTCTCCCCTGGGGGCGCACCTGGCCGGCGCGCCGGTCTTCCTCCCGTCTCCCTACCAGGCGCTGCTGGCGGCGCCCGGCGGCGGCGGCGCCGCCGCCGCCGCCTCGGCCTCCGCGGTGCCGGCAGCGTATCAGCTGACCGCGGCTGCGGGCTCGCTGGGCCAGGCGCAGCTGCACGCGCAGCGCACGTCTCCGGCGTCGGCCGCGAGCCAGGGCTCTGGCCGCTTTGCGCGCCCGGGAGCGGCCGTCGGAGCGGTCCACCAGGACACGCAGGCGGTCCACCTCGCGACGCCTCCGATCCAGCAGGCGGGACAGTCGGGGCCGCCCGTCGCGTACCAGCAGACGGCATCGGGGCAGGCGTACTTCATCTACCAGCCCGCGGTCGCGCCCCGCGCGACCCCGGCGGCCTATCGCGCCGACGGCGCCTCGGGCGCCGCCCTAGCGGCCCCGGCGGTCGCGGCGCCGGCGCCGCAGACGCCGCTCCCGCCGCCACCCGCGGGGATGCCTTCCGCCTCGCCGCCGCAGGGGCTCGTCTCGCCGTACGCTCCGCAGTACGCGTCTCCCTACGCGTCGCCGTACGTCATCCTGTCCTCGCCCTACGCGCAGCCCGCGGCCGACGGGGACGCTCTGGCACCTGTGCCGACGCCTGCGCCTGCGCCGGGCTCTGGGCCCCTCGGCGCGGCCTCGCGCAGCTCGGGCGTGCAGCTGGGCTCGTTCCACAGCGGCTCGGGCAGCTCGTCGTTCCGGTCCAGCAACGCTTCGACGCCTCCGCACCCGTACCACCGCAGCGCGTCGGGCGACTGGCAGGGGCCCGCGTCCCGCCGCTCGGGCTCGCGCGGCCCCCGGGCCCCGGGCGCCTCGCAGCCGCGCGGCGTCCCGGCCGCGGGAGGCTTCCCGCAGGGCTCACCGCCGCTCTCCACGGGCTCGGGCTTTTCCTCCGCCGCCTCGGGCTCGGCCCCGCGCCACGCGCGCGGGCTCGGACCCTCGCCACCCTCGCCACACCGCTGGCAGCGCTCACCCTCGGCTTCGGTGCCCCGCGCCGCGCCGCGCGAACCGGAGGGGGCGCCGAGAGAGCGCGGCGGACACGGCACCGGCGCGGGGTCGAGCGCGGGAGGGTCTGCGGGCGGCGCCAGGACCGGCGCCGCGCCCTCTTGGCACGCCTCGCACGCCGGCACCAGGGCCCCCCGCGGACCGGCACCCTTTCGCAGCGCCGACGCGGGCGCCAGGGGACCCGGCTCCCCCTCCGACGGCCGCAACGTCGGCGATGCTGGCGACGGCCAGCCTGCCGCTGGAGCCGGAACCGGCGCCGATGCAGACGCCGGAGCCGGAGCCGGCGAGGCGGGCGGCGAGGGCGGCGCAGGCGCGGACGGCGGCGACGAGCCCGACGACGCAGACGGCTGCGGGGGCGGCGGCCTGGGCGGTGGGACGCGGACGGGCGCCGACGCGGCGCCCGAGAGAGCCCTGGCAAAGTCCTCGGCTTTGGGAGCGGACGCGCGCGCCCCGGCCTCGGGACCCGCGACCGAGCCCTCCCCCTCGGCTCCTCTTGTCCCCGGCGCATCGCCCCCGCCGTCCCCAGAGAGCCGTCCCGCGCCGCCCCCATCGCTGTCGCGCCGCCGATCGTCGTCAACGCTCCCGCGCGGCGCCGGGGGCGGCGCGTTCTCGACGCGCACGTCGTCGGCCTTTTCGTCGCTCTCCTCGTCGGTCGCGGGAGCGGGCGCGACGCCGCCTCGTTGGGCTGCACTGCCTCCGCGCGCGTCGCGGGAGATCGGCGCCGGGTCTAGACCCCACCTCGAGGCCAGCGGCGCCAGCGGGGCCTCGCTGTCGTCGACGTCGCGCGCGAGCCTCGGCGCCCCCGACACGCCCTCGCAGCCTCAGGAGCACGCTGGCCCTCGTCGCCTCGACACGCTGAGCACGACCAGCGGCGACCTGTGCCGCCTCTCCGTCTCCGTCGCGGAGCAGACGAGCAGCCAAGGCGGCGTCGAGGGGCACCTTGGGCTTCTCGCGGAGATCGGCGGCGCGGGAGCGAGGGGCGAGACGGAGCCCGGTCGGCACCCGGGTCGCTCCCCGCTGGTCGCGCCCCCAGAACCTGCCAACGCGACGGGCTTCTCTTCGCCCCCGCTGCTCGTTGCCGTCCCTGTCGCCTTTTCTCCCCCGTCGGGCGCCTCCGTCCCTGGCCTCGCCTTGTCCGCGCCGCTCGCCGCGGTCCCTGTCCTCGCCTCGCCCGCGCCGCTCGCCGCGGTCCCTGGCCTCGCCTCGCCCGCGCCGCTCGCCGCGGTCCCTGGCCTCGCCTCGCCCGCGCCGCTCGCCGCGGTCCCTGGCCTCGCCTCGTCCGCGCCGCTCGCCGCCCCCTCGGGCCTCGTCTCGCCCACGCCGCTCGCCGCCCCTCCGGGCCTCGCGTCCCCCCCGCTCTTGTCCTCGCTCTCGCTTCCTCGTGGTGCGGTCCTGATGGAGGGGCCCTTTGGAGCGCCCTTGAGCGCCTACTCGGGCAGCTCGATCGAGGCGACGTCCCCGACGCGCGCGGACTCGGCGGGCGAGCGGCTGCGTTCGGTGGCCGCCGCCGCAGCCACCGCCGCAGCCGCCGCGCGCCCCGACCGCCGTGGGATCTCCGCTCCGGCCGCCTCCCTTGCGCCCCGCGGCACCGAGCGCGATGCGGGTGGCCGGAGGGTGCAGCGCACCTTTCCTCTCCGCTCTTCGTCGGGCAGCGACCTGCACCGCCGGCGGTCCGACGACCTCGCGGTAGGCACGTCCTCTTCGCCCGCCCCGAGCGGACCGTTCGGTCGCCCGCTGAGCGGCTCGCTGAGCGGCGTCGTCGACGAGAGCGGCTTTCTCGCACCCGTCCCCGAGAGGGCCTCGACGGACGACGCGGGGGCGCGGCTCAAAGGTCGCTCGCGCGGCGCCTCGCGCTCGCGACCTGCGCCTCGGCTGTCGCTTCCGCCTGGCCCGCTTCCCACCGCCGCTCCCTCCTCGAGCTCGTCGCCCTTTTTGGGGTCCAAGCTCCACCCCTCTCCCTCGGCGGTGCAGACCTCTTCGTCTTCGCCTCCCTCCGCCAAGACGGTGGAGCGCAGCGCCGTCTCGGCGACGGCTGGTCCTGCGACGCCCCAAGCGCCCGCCACTCACCTCGCGGCGCTCTCGACCGGCCTCTCCGGCGCTGCTGTCGGCGATGCGGCCGTTTCTGGCGTGGGCGCCGACGCGGGGGCCGTCTTTGCCGCAGCCGTCGACAAGGGGGCCGCCGTCGGCTCCGCCCCGCACTCTCCTCCCCGGGAGCTGCCGGCGGCGCAGATGCCCGCGCTGCGGGCCGACGCGCCCCTGATCCTCTCGCTGCCGCTCTCGCGTGGATCCACACCGCCGCCGGCGCTGTCCCTGTCCTCGCCCGTGCCGCCGGCGCTTCCCCCCTCACCGTTCAGTTCGGCCCTGAAGGAGCCCGTCGCGCCGGCACCGCGGCCCGCCGCGGGCCCGCACTCGTCTCCGACGCCGCTTCCGCCGGGCTGCTCGATCCCGCGCAAGGCATATCCCAAGGCAATCTCCATCCGGATCAGGCGCAAGCTCTAGGCGGCAAGGCAGAGAGGGGGCTGCAAGAAGAGAAGCGGAGGCGCAGGGCGGAGCCGGCTCGCGGCGCCGTTCGAGAGAACGACGCGCTGCGGCCCCATTCTGGCCGCGTTGCGACGGCGCGGAAGGTCGGCGCGGCCGGCGCGAACGGTCCGGGCGCGGGCACGTCGTCGCACGCGTTGGAACGCCGCCTCGGGTCCGCGATCCGGAGCAAAGGCCGAGCGGCTTTGAACCGGCCCTTGGCCCGCGTGCCCGGTCTCGATCGCCTTGGGGCTCGGAAACCGCTTTTGGAGCTCCGCTCGCGCGGAGTGGCGCTCGCTCGCGCTCCACGACCTCGGTGCCTCGCGTCGCCACGGCGCCTCGCCTTTTCCGCCCAGTCGCCTTGCTGCCTCGACTCGAACGCCACTTCAGACGCCCCCCCCCCCCCCCCCCCCCCCCCCCCCCCCCCCCCCCCCCCCCCCCCCCCTCCGCGTCTGCCAGCGCAGCACCCGTTGTCCCCTCGCGTCCTCTCGGCCCTCGGCCGCATTCTTTCGGCCTCGTGCATCTTCCCCCTTTCCTCGGCCCTCGGCAGCTGCCAACCGCCCGACCCTCCCCAACGCTCCATCCTAGCCTGCTGCCCGCCCTCCGATCCTCTACCCCTCTCCGCCCCGACTGCCCGCGCCCCTCTCGCGCGCGAGGCCCACCCTCGCTCCCTTCCTGGAGCGCGCCCTTCGTCCTTCCCCGCTTTGCCGCCGTTCGTTCCCGCTGCGCCTTTTTGCCCAGCCGTCGCCTCTCCCTTCCCAACGCTGCGTTCCTGCGATGCAGAGGATTCTGCCGGCGCACACTCCCCCTCCGTTCCCGTTTGCATTCTTTCCGCCCTGCGCCGCTCGGTCTTCCCTTTCGCGTCGTGGCTTTTCGCCCCGTCGCATCGCCGCTCCCTCCCCGCGGTCTTTCCGCTGCTTTCTTACCTACCTCTTACCTGCCGTCTCCCACCACTCTTCTGCCCTCCGCTTTCCGCCTGTGGCGTCTTTACCTCACCGTCCTTTCCCCCCGCTCCCCCTCTCCAAGCTTTCCTCCAAGCTTCTCGCTCTCTTGCCGTCGTCGCTCCCCCTCAGCGGGCTTTGTCTCTTCGTCTCGCTCGGGTCGGGTCTGCCCCAGAGTCGCCCTCTTTTACACTATCCCCCAACGTCCTTGCTCCCGCACCGCACGCTGCACTAGTCCGCTCTTCGGGACCCAGCGGCCCTGATCTCCCACACTGTTGCCTTGATCTCCGGTCGCTCCCCTCCTCCCGCCCAACTCGCACGAACAAGGCAGTCGCGGCTCTACTCCCCGATTCGCCTCGTCTGGACCCCACGTCGTCGCCCGCCCTCCCTGCGCCATCCGCCCTCGCGGCCTCCCCCCCCAGCCCTCTGCCTCGTCCTCCCTTCCGCCCTCGCCGCCGTCCGCGCCCTTTTCCCCCGCCCTCCCTTTGGCACCCGCTGCCGTCCGCGCCCTTTTCCCCCGCTCTCCCTCCGGCCTTCCTCGTCGCCCGCGCCGCTTCACCCCGCTCTCCCTCTGGCCCTCCTCATCGCCCGCGCCGCTTCACCCCGCGTACCCGCGGGCCGTCGCCGCCGCCCGCGCCGCTTCACCCCGCGTACCCGCGGGCCTTACCCGCCGCCGGCCGGATCTCCTCCCCCAACTTTCGCCTGGCGCCCCTGCGTGGCTCGCGCAGACCGGCCGCCGCGGTGCGCCTCCTGCGGTGCGTCGCGCCCGAGGCGGGCCTCCCCCCCCGTCGACCCCTCCCGGGCCGCCCCCTTTCCGAGTTGCCCCTTCCGCTCTCCTGTCTCCTTTCTTGCCCGCCGCCCGACGAGTCCGAGTCTGCTGCGTTTGCCTTTGTCCGGCCGCTCAAAGTCTGCCGCCTCTCCCCGCCCTCTTCCCGACGTCCGTTCACGTCGCCCCCCCACCCCAAAAAGAACCCGTGCTCTCCTCACGAGCCGCTTTTTTCCAGTCGACTCTCCCTTTGCGCGCGCTCTCTTCTCTCGTCCGACTCGCTTCCGCGCTTCGTCCGCGCTCTGCCTTTCGCCGTGCCGCAGGCGCGGGGCTCGGTGCAGCTGGACACGCCGTCGGATCTCGCCCCGCCGCAGGGCCGTCCGTCCGAAAAGGACACGGCGCGACCCCTGCGCGCCAGCGCTCCGCTCTCTCGGTCGACGGCCTCGCCGGGCCTCCTGAGCGCCGGTTCGCTCCGCCCCCTCTCGCCCCCCCCCCGCCCTTCCTTTTCCCACCCCGCCCCTCCCTGCCCTACCTCCTTTGTCTTCTTTCTTCTTCCCCTCCTTTCCTCCCTCTTTTTTTTTCCTCTCCCCCCCCCCGTTCGGTCGTTTTTTCTTCTTTTTCCGTCTCTCCCACCGCTTCTGGTCTCTCCCGCCTCTCCTGACGTCTCTGTGCACCCTTGTCCTTTTCGCCCCCTCGTGCCCAGCGCTGCCCCCCCTCCTCCTCTCCCCCGCCTCCCGTCCGGCCTCGCCGCGTCGCGCTGCCCCGCGGCTCTCTCTCTCCTTCTCTCTCTGTCTCCCCCGTTCTCTCTCATGTTCATACTAGCGCACTTTTTCCCACGCCGATCCTGTTTGCCAAATTCCTGTGCGCCCGCTCGTCTTCCGGCGCGCGCATGCGCATGTCGTATTCTTTCCCCGCCTCTGCCGTCTCTCCCCTGCCCCCCTCCCCTTCCCCCTTTGGCGCGCATCCCTCTCCGACGGTCCGTTCGCCGCAAAAGGCAGCGCAATCGACGCGCTTCGTCTCGTTCGGACTCTTCGCCGCTCCCCGCGCTACTTTTTCTTCTTCTTCTTCTTCTTCTCCCAGCCTCTCCCTCCCCGATCCTTCGTGAAGCGTCCCCCCGTGACGCTCCAACCGCGCCCTGCCTTTCCGTCGCGCCCTCACAACTTCCTCTTCCTCGTTCCGTTCCTCTTCGGCCTTTCCCCGCTCCCTCTCCTTCCTCCTCCTTCCATCTCTCGGCCCTTCTTCGCCTCCCCTCTTCCTTGGCGCGTGCCGCTCTCCCTCTCTGGCACCCGCGTGCCTCTCCCGTCTCCCCGTCTTTCCGTTCTTTCTTTCTTTCTTCTCCCCCTCTCTCTCTCCGTGTTGCTGTTCCACTGCTTTTTCCCCCGTTCGTCCTGCCCCCGTCCCCCACCCCGAGTGCCCTTCGCGCTGCTTTTTTCCCTCACCCCCCTCACGCCCACCTCTGCCCGCTGACGCCCGCCCGGACCCCCTCGCCCTCTCTGCCCGCCGCCGTCCGATCGGGCTTTCTCGTCCCCTCCGCAGCTTCACCCTTCGTCTCGGCAGATGCGTTGTCTTCGACACACTGCGTTGCGCATCTGCGTCCGATCGCTGCATTTTTTTCGTTTCCCCACTCCACCACACGCTCACGAGCCCCCCACGCTGCCCGCGACCTGGGCCGACGCCTGGCGCCGCCTCGCACTTCGAACCTTCCCCCCGTCCGGCCCCGCCGCGCGGCTGCCGCGCGATGGGCGGTCGGCGAGCAGAAGAAGGAGAGGGGGCGGGCTCTAGCGCGCACGCCCCGCTCCCGGGGTACCGCCGGTTCGTCCCAACACCACACCCGTGACCGAACCGCATTCCGGATGGCCTTTGGCCGCGCCGGTAGGGGGCCCGCTCGCCCCCGAGCTTCCGGCGTTCCTCCGCATGCCACAACCCGACCCTCTGTTGCCGCCAGGGCGGCATCGTGCCAGCGGATCCTCGCCGAGCCTCACCAAGACCGACCGCTTGCCGGGTCGTCCTCTCCCTCGCCGCCCCGCTCGCTGGGTCGTCCTCTCCCTCGCCGCCCCGCTCGACGGCCCGCCTGCCGCCTCTTCGTGCCTACTGCCTCACCCCGTCTTCTCCCCTGCCCCGCCCCGTTCCCCCTCTTCCTCTTTCTCTTTCTCTCTCTCTCCCCCCCCCCCCCCTGCGGTGCCTCTCTCTCGTCTTCTTTTTCACTCCCACCTCCGTCCTCGACTGCCGGGCCACCGATTGCCCGCCTCCGCCCCGTTCACGTGTTTACCGTCTACCCCGTCGTCCCCCCGTCGCCCCTCTCTCTGCTCGACCTCTTCCCCCCCGACATTCCTCTCCCGCACCGCCGTCCCGCCCTTCCTCGCCCCGCCTCGCCTCGCCATCCCGTCCCGCTCCTCCGGTCGTTTGGCTTGCCGTCCCCGCGCCTTGCTTCCATGGCCTCTCTTTCGCTTGGCACCAGGCGCGGCGACGGGGCGTGGACGCGCGGCGCGCTTGAACCGTCGCCTCGTTCCCGAATCAGCAACGCACCCTCTACACCGTCGCCGCGAACGCGCCCACGAGAGCGAGTAGAAAGTGCCTTTCGGCGGAAACGGGTGGCGGACGGGGCGGGAGGTGCCTGGGAGCGGAAAGTGGAGAGGACGGGAGGTGCCTGGGAGCGGGAAGTGGAGAGGAGGGGGGGTGGAGGGCCCGGGGGCGAGGGGAGACGGCGCAGCGGATCGTGGGGCATGGCGGAATGGAACGACGGGTGGGTGGGCGGAGCAGAGCTGGGACGACCGGGCCCCGACCCGAGCCCGCTCGCCCCGACCACCTATGCCGACGCGTCGGTCTCCTCAACCCCCCACCGCAGGCCGCGGCGGTTGGCACCAGCGCGGCTCGCCGCCTCTCCGTCTACCGTCCACGGTCACTTCGGTCCCTCGTTTCCAAGCTCCGCGGAGGCACCCTCCGCTGGCCCAGCCCGAACGCTCTAGACGCCGCGCCGGCCGCATCGTCGCCAAGGGGCGTCGCAAGGACTTTTGACGCGAGGACTTTCTTCCGGTTCGCGCCGCACGCGCGTCCCCGCCGCCAGTTTCCCGTCATCGCTGCGTCTTCGCTCCAACCGCCGCCACGCATCGTTTCCCCCCTCCCCTCGCGCATCGCTCCCGCTGTTCGTTTGACCGCCGAGCCAGCTCTCGCCCCGCCCGCTGCGGCGGCGAGTGGCCGCCCCCGAGACGGCTCGCCCCTGCGGCCCGCTTGGTCGGCGCACGTCGCCCCTCGCCTCGACGACTGCTCGAGCGCGCCCCCTCGTGCTCGGGACGTTCGTCCTCCCCACGGCTCGTCCTTCTGCTGCGCTCGATTCCCTCTCTCCGCTTCGAGGCAGATCTCCTCTCCGTCCCCACGGCCCTCTCGCGCTGCCACGCCCAGTGCCCTTTCTCCCTCCCGTGGGGGGCGCGGCACCTCTCCCCACGCCCTCCCTCCTGTGGAAGTGCGTCTCATCTCCTCTTCCTCCCTCACTCTCCTTCCTCGTTCCTTTCTCGATTCCCTCGCCTCGTTCCGCCGAACAAAGTCTCCCGTCGCCGCTCCTCTCGAACGCTTTCGCCTCCCCTCCCTGCCTCCGACTCCCCTCCCCTCCGCCTGCCTGCCTGCACAGCACATTTTTTCCAGAGCGACTTGTTTTTTTTCTTTCTCTCTTTTCCTCTTCCCACGCTTCCCTCCCCCCACTTGCACCGACCGCCCTCGGTCCCCCCCCCCCCCCCCCCCCACATCCCCTCTCCGTCTTCCTTTTGCAACCCGTCACTGTCCCGCTCCCGGGCCGCTCCCCCACGCCTTCACCTTGAACGTCCCTCTCGGCTTTTTCTCCATCTGTGACTCTCCACCCTCGCACTTTCTGTCCGTCTTTCGCCCCGTCGCGTCTCCAGGGGCGCCCGTCCGAAACGGACCCGCGACGCTGCATCCCTCGTCTCCCGACACGCACGCGCAGCCTGTAGCCCCCTGCCTGCCCCCTCCGTCACCCCCCCCCCCCCAGCTCGCTCCGCCCACGACCCGTTTCCTCCTGCACCTTGCCGTCCCGTCATCTGACGCGGCGCGTGCAGTTCACGCCACGCCGCTCCCGCCCGCTCGCTCCGGTCCCCGCTCCGATCGCTCCATCAAACCTCCCGTCGCCTCCCCTCCTCGCCCCGCAACCGTCCGTTCCCTCCCACCTCGCCCCCGCCTTGCCGCGCCGCCAAGCGCCGACGCTCGCGTCGCCTCCCGCCCCTCCACGCGCGGCGCCGCTCGATCTGCGCGTCACTAACCTTCAATTCACGCGCATGGAAGCCCAGCGAATCTGGCGAGCGGAACGGTCGGACAGAACGCGGGGCCCCAACACTGGCGAGCGACGCGACCGCGGAACCCTTTTCCGCCGCGCCGCCTGCATCCCGCACGGCGGTCGCTCGTCCCCGCTAGCGAAGCATCAGAGCGCGGCCGCTGCGGGCGCACCGCCGCGGGCGCCGCGAGCCCACGTTCGCAGCTCGTCAGACCGCGTCCCTCTGGCCGCTTCGCCGCCGTCCGAGCGTCGATCGCGCTGCGCTGCGCGTCAGTGCCCCGCCCTCCGTTTTCCTCCGCGTGCGGTGTCACGCCGGCGGCGCCGTCCCGATCCCGCCACGCTCCGCGCGCGCGTGCGCGCGGGGTCGGCCGAGGCGCCTCGTGGCGCATCCCGGCGCCTTCGCGCGCGGAGAGGCGTTGCGGCGTTTTTTCGTTCGTCTCCGGCGTCGGACCCGGCGCGGATCGAACGGACGGTGGGGCAGCAGGCGAGGCCGCGCGCGTGAGCGAGGTCGCTTCCGGGGTCGCCCCGTCCTCCGCCTGGTCGTCTTTCCTTCTCTTCGGGCTTTCGGAGGCCCGCCGCTCGTCCCGCCGGCGCCGGTCCCTCGCCGCGTCGCGGGTCTTCTCCGTCCCCGCTCGCTTTCGCCGCGCGCCCAGCGGCCATGCCGTCGCTCTCGCTGGGCGCCGCCCGGACGGCGTCGCGGTGCCTGACCGCGTGTCGCGCCGCGTCGGCGGCCACGTCCGCTCCGCTCTTCCGCTGCTCGCTGCCGTTCTTCGCATCGTCGGCGGGGGTGGTGCGCGGTTCTTCCGTCGCGTCGTCTCCTGCGTCGCGCAGCTTTTCCCCCGCGTCGCTCCTTGCCTCGCGCGGCTCTTCCGCCGCGTCGCCGTCGCGCGCCCGCGCCCCCCTGCTTTCGTCCTCCTCGCGTGGCTTTCGCTCTTCGTCGTGCGCTCGCGGGCTGAAGACTGGGATCGTGGGTCTTCCGAACGTGGGCAAGTCGACGTTGTTCAACGCGCTGTGCGAGAGCGGTCACGCGCAGGCGGGCAACTTTCCGTTTTGCACGATCGACCCGAACGTGGGCGTGGTCCCAGTGCCGGACGCCCGTCTGGCGGTGCTGGGTCGCTTGACGGGCGCGGACCGTTTGGTTCCCGCCACGGTCGATCTGGTGGACGTGGCGGGTCTGGTGGAGGGTGCGTCCAAGGGCGAGGGTCTCGGCAACCGCTTTCTGGCGACGATCCGCGAGTGCGACGCGATCGCGCAGGTGGTGCGGTGCTTTGACGCGCCCGGCGTGACGCACGTGCGCGGCGAGGTTTCTCCGCGCGCGGACGTGGGTGTCATCGGCTCCGAGCTGGCGCTCGCCGACCTGGCGCAGATCGAGCGTCGCAAGGCCAAGAAGAAGGGCAAGAAGAAGGGCGGCGCCGGGGGCGCGGGCGAGGGCTCCGCGTCGTTCGGCTCTGCGCTGGGCGCGCCGCCGTCGTCGGGCCCGCCCGCCTCTGCGGCCGCGCTGGCGGCCGCCGAGGACGCCGCGCTGGACAAGCTCGAGGCTGCGCTCGCGGAGGGCCTGCCCGCGCGGCGCGCGGGCCTGACCGACCTCGAGCGCCTCGCGGCCGCGGGCCTCGGGCTGCTGACCCTCAAGCCGCAGCTCTTCGTCGCAAACGTCGCCGAAGCCGACCTCGGGGGGCCGTGGACCGTCGATGACGTCATCCGCGTGGCAGAGGAGCAGGACAAGGGCGGAGAGGGCGCGCGGAGCGGCAAGGAGGGCAAGCAGGCCGCCGAGGGCGCAAAGGGCGGCGAAGGCAAGCAGGCCGCCGAGGGCGCAAAGGGCGGCGAAGGCAAGCAGGCCGCCGAGGGCGCAAAGGGCGGCTCGCCCGCGTCGACGTCCTCCTCCTCCTCTTCCTCTGCGCTGTCTCTTTCGCGCGCGTTGGCGTCTGCGATGGGCAACGCGCACCTGGCTGCGCTGTGCGACGTGGCCGCCGAGGAGGGCGCGCGCGTGGTGGTGGTCTCGGCGCAGATCGAGGCCGAGCTCCGGGAGCTCGAGCCCGAAATGGCGCGCGAGTACCTCCTCGAGGTGCTTGGCGGCGACCGCCGCAAAGCCCGCCTCCTCGCGCCCCACCTCTTCGAGGAGGGCGCCGGAGACGAGACCGCGGCCGAGGACGACGCCGGGTCTTCGTCTTTGTTTTCGTCGGTTCCTCTGGGATCCGGGGCGCTCGTTCGGGCCGCGTACCAGCAGCTGGGTCTGCTGACGTACTTTACCTCTGGCGAGATCGAGTCGCGGGCCTGGACGGTGCGCGCCGGCACGCGGGCGCCGCAGGCCGCGGGCGTCATCCACACCGACTTTGAAAAGCAGTTCATCCGCGCAGAGGTCGTCGCCTACGACGACTTTGTGCGCGCCGGAGGCTGGGCCGGAGCCAGAGAGCTCGGAGCCTTCCGCAGCGAGGGAAAAGACTACGTCGTCCACGAAGGAGACGTTGTCCTCTTCAGAACGGGAGCCTAGAAAGGGGGAGAGGGGGGGAGGGGGGAGAGGTGGTGGGCACGGAAAGGGGGCAGGGGGGAGAAGGGGGGATCGCGTGGCGCACGTAGGAGGCAGCAGCGCAGCGCAGGCCACGTGCAACTCGCGACAGATAGGCAAATGCCAAAGAGAGAGAGACAGGCAGACAGACAGGGCAGAGAAAGGGAGAGCAGAGGGAGCAGAGAGAGCAGAGAGCAGAGAGAGGGCGGAGAGAGCGGAGAGAGAGCGAGGGGGGGCGCAGATGTGAGAGGCGACGTGGAGAGGGCCCGGAACTCGCTCGCACCCGTGCGTTCCCTCTCCGCGCTCCCCCCACTCCGCGTTCCCTCCGCTCCGCGTTCTCGCTTCTGCAGTCTTTGGGAATGTCCCCGCGGTATCTGTCCGACGCGGAGAGTCTCGTTCCGCGCCGGTCGGACCGCACGGGGGGGGGAGCGCGGCCGGGGGCAGGGCAGGGCAGGGGGGCAGGGGCGGGGCGTCCGTGGCGGCCGGAGCGGGGCGCGGGCCGAGGGCCGGAAGGGGGGCGGCAGCGGGGGGGCGAGAGGCTGCGGGCGCCCGGGACGGGCCCCAGGCCCCTCCCGAGCGCCGCGCGGCCCGGCGTGCGCGCGATCGGCCCAGCGGGCCGCATCGGCGCCGGGATCAGATCATCGGACGACGACAGAGCGGCGCGCGCGGAACAAGGGACATGGAAGCGGGCCCTCTCCGGCGCGCCGAGGTGCGTGTGCGGGGGGCGTCTCGCCCTCCTCGTCTCGGTTCCCCGGGCCTGCCGCAAACCCCGACGCGACGCGGCGCGACCAAGCACCGCGCCCGCGCGCGCGCTCCGGGGGGCCCGGCGCCGCGAACGGCACTCGACAAGACGGACGACGAGGTCTCGGATTCCTCGACGCCGCGATCGGCCGAGCGGCGAGCGGCGCGGGACGCGCGCCGGGCCGCCCCGCGGGACGGCCCGGTCCGCCACCGTGGTGGACGCGGGGAGAGGGGTGGAAGAGGGAAAACAGAGAAGACGAGGCCCCGCCGCCCGGTCGCGCGCCCCGTCGATGTGGGGAGCCGTCTTCGTGCACCCTCCACGAAACTCTGGAGGGGCCGGGCCAGGCTCCCCGAAGCGCGAAAGAGAGAACGAAGCGCGGCGGAGGACGGCCGGAGGGCCGGAGGGCTGGAGGAGGGCCGTGGGAGGGGGCGAGGGGGCGGGCGGAGAGCGTTCCTCGTCCACCAAACCTTACCGAGGCAAGCCTGCGGCCGGGGGAGCGGGGCCGCGACGCGCCCGCGTCGGCCAGCCTCGGACGCACGGGCGCACGCGGCCGCGATGGCAACGGCGATCTCGGACAAGCCTTTGCGCGCGGGCGCCGGCTCTTGCCGTCGCCCGAGGCGGCCGCCACCGAGCGCGGCCGCGGTTGGGCGCCAACGCGTGGGCGCGCGGGAGCGGGGTGCGGCGCGGCGCGGCGCTCGAGATCGGCGTCGGGGTCGGCGGTCCCGTTCGGTCGGCCGCGCGTCGCTCGAGCTGCGGTTCGTGGGCGTCTTGATATTTTCCTCTCGGGAGCGCGCTTGCGCGGCAAGTTCGCCCGGCGGTCCTGCTCCGCGCGCGTGCGTTGTCCTGCGCGCATCGCGTCCCGTCGCGCCGCGTTGCGTCCCGCTCGACACTCGGAGACGGTGCGAAGTGGCCCCGGGCGCGGCTTCGTCGCGTCTCCTGTCGCGAGGCACGGGTTCGGCCGGGTGCGCCGAACGTCGTGGAGGCGGCCTCGCGGGGGGGGGGGGGGGGGGGAGAGGCGGCGGGCGCCCGGGACGGGCCCCAGGCCCCTCCCGAGCGCCGCGCGGCCCGGCGTGCGCGCGATCGGCCCAGCGGGCCGCATCGGCGCCGGGATCAGATCATCGGACGACGACAGAGCGGCGCGCG
>PGFX01000800.1:0-16963 GCA_003612995.1 Prototheca bovis | reverse complement strand
GGAGGGGCGGGCGGGCGCCCGGAGAGGGCCCGGAGGCTCGCCGAGGCCCGCGCGGCTCGCCGCGGGTGTCCGGAGACCCTGTTGACGGCCCGTCGGCCCGCCCCGCGGCCAAACTTGACGTGTCGGGCGTCTGCAGGTTCTGTTCGGCGATTGCGGAAGCCGCGAAGCTGGGGGGCCGAGCGAGGGGGGCGTAGGGGGGCGCGTGATGCCCGCGACGAGGGGGAAGGGCGCAGAGGGGCGGAGGGTGGAGAGAGGGGCGGAGGATGAGGCGGGCGAGCTGGGGGGTGCGCGCGACGGTGACGGGAATGGGGAAGGGAAAGGGGAGGGGAGGAAGGGGGGGGGAGGGGGGGAGAGCGGGAAGAGCGGGGAGAGCGGGAAGAGCGGGGAGAGCGGGGAGAGCGGGGAGAGCGGGGAGAGCGGGGAGAGCGGGGAGAGCGGGGAGAGCGGGGAGAGCGGGGAGAGCGGGGAGACGGGAGCACGTTGCTCCATTTCTTTCCGTCGGGAACACGCGAAGCGGCGAGCGGGCAGCAAGGCTGAGGGGAGGGCTCCCCGGCACGCCGGGGCGCCGGGGAGCCCAGGCCCCAGTCGGAGCCCAGGCCCCCGGGCACGCACGAGCCCCCCAGGATCCCCGCCGATTCCCTCTCTTTGGCCTCTCCTCCCCCACCGGTCTCCCTCCGCTCCGGGGGGAGGCCCCCCTCCCCCCCCCCATCTCCCCCCTCCCCCTCGCGCTGCGCCACTCCCGTCTCCTCCCCCCTCCCTCCCTTCCCCCTGCGCTTCCCGACCCCGTCTCCCCCCCCCCCCCTCTCCCCCCCCCCCCCCCCCTTTTCCTCGGCAGACAACTTGACGCTGACGTCGTCGAACTGGCCTTTGTCTCGCGTGATCGCCCTGCGTCCCAACCGTTCGCTGGCGCTCCGGGGCGTGGGCAACGTGAGCGCGGTGGTGTCGTCGTCCGGGGCGGTGACGGGCGTGGACCTCTCGGCGGCGGTGTGGCTGCACGTGAACGGCCGTTGGCCCGTGTTCGACCAGAGCGTCGGCAGCGAGCTGAGCGTCGAGCGGCTCGCGCTGGACGGGGGCGTGTGGTGGAACAGCGAGGCCGTGCTGGCCGACGAGACGTACGCGGCCCGCACCACCTACCAGAGCTTCTTTCCGACGGTCATCTCCAGCGAGAACGCGTCGCTGCGCTTCGTCGACGCGTACGCCTGGTTCTTCGACTCGTCCTGCTCCAAGGGAAACATGCAGACGCGCGAAACCATCTTCAGCAAATCCGGATCCTGGACCATCGTCTCGTACAGCCCCGGAATCTTCTACGCCTCGAACATGGGAACGCTCTACTACGGCGTCGGAAACGACGCCGTCACCGACGCGCTCAACGAAACCAACAGCTACACGCTCGAAGGAGAACGATACTTCACCATCTGCAGAAAAGCAGCCACCTACGAGGACGACGACGGCGTCGACGACGACACGGGGCTCCCGGACGACGGCGGCGACGACGGCGGCGACGACGGCGGCGACGACGGCGGCGACGACGGCGGCGACGACGACGACGCGACCCCGGCCTCGCCGGCCGGAACGCCCGACGACGACGCGTCCGCGTCCGCGTCCTCCTCGACCTCGCACGCGTGGATCTGGGCGATCGTCGGCGTCTTCGCAGGCCTCGGAACCGTCGCGGTCGTCGGAGGCGCCTGGTTCTGGAGACACCGCCGCCGCCGACGCGCCTTTCGAGGCCCGGGCGGAGCCGGCAAGCGAACCGGCGACCTCGAGCGGGGAGACGACCGAGAAGACGAACGAGGAGGGGCAAGGGGTGGAGCAGGAGGAAGCGGAGGGGTTGGCCCCGGCTCGGGACCCAGTTTGGGCCCCGGCTCCGGTCCCAACTCGGGCCCCAACTCGGGCCCCGCTACCTCTCCTTCGATCTCTCTGCCCGACTCTGGGTTTTCGCCCTCCGCTCCGCTGCTCGACGCCTCGGGGCACCCTCGCGGCTCGTCGGGCGCGGCCGACCACGAGACGCCCTCGACGGCCCTCCTGCCGCGGGGGGGCGCCTCTCCGCGCGGCGCGAGGGCGGCCGCAGCGCGAGAAGAGGCCCCGGGGAACGGGTCCCCGAGCCCCCCTCGCTCTCCGCAGCCGAACGGCCTGCTCGGCGCCCTCCAGGGCGCCGCGCGGAGCGCGCCAGCCCCAGACGCCGCCAAGGTCCCGGGTCCGCCCCTCGAGGCGGAGCTGCGCCCGACCTCCCCCGCCACCCCCCCGGCGTCCACGCCGCTCCCGCCGCTCTCGCCGCCGCACGACGAGGCGCTGGGCGCCGGCCAGGGCCGGGAACCTGGGCGGGAGGCGGGAGGCGACGCGCCAGAGGGATCGTTCGAAGGCTCGGCCCGCTCGGGAGTCCGCGGGGGAGCCGGTGGAGGGGACGCGGACGGCCCCGAGGCGCCGGCCCCCTCCTCGGCCGCATCGCTCGCCCCGGGGGGGGCCGCGGTCGCCGCCGCCGCCCCGGTCCCGGTGCCGTTCAACCTGGGGCCTCTCTACTACGTGCCTCGGGACGTCCACCGCCGCCTTCCGCACCGCGCGCGCGACGGCGCTCCGCCGCACGCCGGCCGCAGGGCCGCGCGCAGGGCCGCCCGCGACGCGGGCAGGGCGGCGCTCGACGCGGCGGGCGCGAGCGCCTGCGTGCCGCTCGAGGCGGTCGAAGAGGGCTACTCGGCGGGAGAGGCGCAGGCGGCGGTCCCGGACGCCGACGCGACCGTCCGAGGCTCGCCGGCTGACGGCCGCGGGGCCCCCGAGGCGGCCGCACCGGCGGTTTCCTCCGGGCCCCTCGCTCCGCTTCCTTCGGATGCCGCTGTCGCGGCCGCCAACCTCGCTGCCTCCCCGCAAGTCCAGGCTGCCTCCTCGCCCCCGGCTGGTTCCCCGCCCTTGGCCGCTTCCTCGCCCCCGGCTGGTTCCCCGCCCTTGGCCGCTTCCTCGCCCCCGGCTGGTTCCCCGCCCCCATCCGCTCACGCGCCCCCATCCGCTTCCGCGCCCCAATCCGCTCCAGCGCTCCCGTCCGCTTCGCACCGGGCGCAGGGGTCGGCCTCGACGCTGGCGTCTGTCTCTTCGACGACGCCGCTCATCCCGCTCGCGGCCATGAGCTCTTCGCGCGACCGCCTGGTCGGCGAAGCGGCGGACGCCGAGGACGACGCGTCGGCGCCGCCGCGCGCCTGGCCGCCCGCGGGGCCGGGGGCCGCGCCGTCGCCCGCGAGCCTCTCGGGCACGCTGCCGCCCGCGTCGAGGGAGGCGTCCGCGACGCTGCACGAGGCGCAGGGGGAGGGGGACGTCGGGGTGGCCCCGCCCCAGGGCCCGGCCGGCCCCGCCGCCGGGGCGTCCTCGTCGGCCCCCGCCGTCGCCGCCGCCCCCCTCCTGGCCGCGCCCGACGCGGCCAAGAGGGTGGGCGCGACCGAGCCCGCCTCCGCCGGCGCAGACTCCTCCGCCTTCGCCGCCGCGGTCTCCAACGCGTCCTCGACAGGCCCGGCCCCGGTTCCTCCCGCGCTGCGCGCCCGGATATCGCACTCGCGCCGCCCGTCGCGCGAGGGGTCGCCAGCGGCGCCGCGGCGCCGCTGGTCGGCATCGCGGCCGCCGACGGCCGCGATGCCGGGGGCCGCGCGGTCGCCGTGGTCCGCCGCGGGCGAGGCGCTGGCCGACTCGGCGACCTTTGCGCTGGTGCGCGGCGGGCCGCTGGACCTGGCGCGGCCGTCCGAAATCGCGCAGGAGCGCGTCTCGCCGCGCGGCTCGCGCTCGCGGCCCGCGCTGCGCGGCCCGAGCGACCACCACGCGCGCGAGAGCTCTGGGGGGTCCGGGGACGGCTCGACCGAGCCCGCGCCCGCGCCCTGGAGCGCCGCGGCCATCTTCGCGGGCTCGGTCGGCGAAGAGCTTGGACTGGGCGTGCACGAGGACAGCCGTTCGCTGCCGCACGCGCTCCCCTCGGCTCCCTTTGTGCCGCGCCGACCCGCGACGAGCCAGGGCCGCGCCCGGAGCGGCGTCGACGCCTCGCCGCCCTCGGCCTCCTGGGGCGGAGAGGCGACCGCGACGCTCGGCGGCCGCGAGGGGGCCGACGGAACGCGAGCCGACCGCGGCGACGCCGCCTCGAACGCCCCCCCGGACCCGCTCGCCGCCGACCGCTCCCGCGCCGCCTCGCCCTTCGCCGCGGCCGCGGAGCGGATCGAGCATCCCGTCCACGCGCCGGAGCGCGTGGACGGGATGCTCGAGGCGAAGGCGAGCCTGCCGCCCCGCGTCGCGACGCAGGGCGGCTGCTCGACTCCCTCGCCCGTCGCCTCGCCCGCCTCCCCGGCCTCGCCCGCCTCGCCCGCCTCGCCCGCCTCGAGCCGCGCGGGCGGCCGCGGCTCGCTGTCCTCTCTCGGGGACGCCTCTCGCACGGGCTCTGCCGACCGCGGGTCGCGCTCGCTCGCGCAGCTTCCGTCCGGCGAGGCGGGGGACGCGCTTTCGCAGGCCTCCCTCGGCGCTCCCCTCCCTCCGTCATCGCTACGCAGCGGCGACCCTTCGTCGCACCCGTCCGCGGCGCCGCCGCTCGCTCCGCACCACGCCCGCCGAGCGTCGCGGTCGTCTCGCCCGACGTCACCCGCCGCGCCTCCGCGCGGCGACTCCGCAGCCCCGACGGACGACTCCTGGGCGGCCGCGACCGCCGACGCCGGCGCGGCGTCGAGCGGAGACGCGGAAGAGGCTTCCGGTGCGCGCGGAGGAGCGGACGCTCGCGCGGCGGAGCAGCAGCGCGGCCCTGGGGCAGCTCCGGACGCGTTCGACGGCGAGGCCGGCAAGCGCACCGGCCCTGGCGCAGACGCCGTCGCCTCCGCCTCCGCCTCCCCCGCCGGCTCCGGCGCCCTTTCCGCCTCGCCGTCCCCACCCGCGCTCGTCGCCCCGGTCGCGCTGAGCGTGCCGCTGGCGTCTTCCGACAAGCTCGCCGCTGCTCTTCCGTCGCCCCGCCCGTCGGCGGCGGCGCTCGAGCACACCTCGGCTCTTCCGGCAGACTCGCTGGCGAGCGGCTCCCTGAGCGGCTCGCTGGAGGAGTCGATGGCGCACCCCGACGCGATCCTGCCTCCGCAGGCGTACTCGCTCTTCCCCGTGACGGGCGAGACGGCCGCCGGGATCCTGCGGTCTCGCATCTGGCGCGCGCGCGGCCCTCCGCCGCCGCCCGGCGTGACGCTGGGCGCGACGCTGGGCGCCGGGGACTATGGGTGCGCGTACAAGGGTCGGTGGCACGGCGTGCCCGTCGCGGTCAAGGTGGTCGCCGGCCACGTGCCTCGCGACGCGGCCGCCTGGGAGGGCATCGTGGCCACCTCGCTCAACCACCCCCTGGTCGTGGCCACGTACCGCATCATCGTCATCGAGGGCGAGCCTGGACCCGACGGCCGCGCGCCCCGGACGCCCCAGGTCTGGCTCATCATGGAGCTCTGCAACCGAGGAAGCCTCGCAGACCTCCAGGAGCGGGTCTTCGAACGCAAACTGCGGGAGGAAGAGGAGCAGCGCCGGAGGGCCGTCGCGCTCGAAAGGGAGCGAGCCGCTGGGCCGGGCGCGGGAAGCGGCCTCGGGGAGGGCGCGCCGAACGGCGCGCGCGGCGCCGCTGGAAGCGCCGCCGTCGCGAACGGCCCTCGCGGCATCGGGAGCGTCACCTTTGCTGGAATTCCGTACGGCGACGCCGTTGCCGCCCATTCCCACGCCGGCGGCAACGGCTCGATCCGCGCCTCCTCGCCCGTCTTGCCTCTTTCCTCGGAGCCCACCTCGCCGCTGGCGCTCGAGGCCGTCCCCCCTCCTTCGGAGCACCCGATCGCCGTCGCCGCGGTGGCGACGCTCGTCTCGCCTCGCGGGGGGCTCAAAAAGTCGCCCTCCGAGGCACACATTGCCCGCGTGCGCGGGTCTGCCGACGCCGCGTACGACGTTGGCGTCTCCCCGCCGCTCTCGGCGTCGCCGCCGCCGGCGGCCCGGCTGCGCTCGCCGTCGCCGCTCTCCTCCGCGCCGTTCCCGGGGCTGCTGCACTCGCAGAGCCAGCCGCAGGGGATGCTTCACGCGTTTGCGGGAGCGGCCCTTGCAGAGGAGCGCGCGGACGAAGACGCGGGCGAGTGGGGCGTCGCGGAGGGGCCGTCGGCCGCCCCGCGCGCCGCGCCCCCTGCGCCCTCGTCTCGCTCCCACGCGCTCGCGGCCAGCATCCTCCGCGTCGCCGCCGAAGGAGGCTACGGGCCGCTGGACGTCGACGGCGCCATCGACGGCGCCAACGGCCCCGTCGCCGGGGCGAACGCGTTCGCGGCCGTCTCTGGGGCCGAGTCGCGGTCGTCCTCGACGTCTCCGCCTCGGCTGTCGCCGGCTCTGCGCGGCATCGCCGGTCTGCCAGCCTCGGCGTCGTCGCCGTTGCTGCGGGACGCCGCGCTCTCGGCCGCCCCCCGCGCGCCGGCCGCCGCGGGCTCGCCCGTGCCCGAGGGCCCGTCGAGCCCGCTCTCGGCGCGCGAGGCGCGCATCGCCACGACGCGCGGCATGCAGATGCAGGACATGGGCGGCATCGGATGGAAGGAGGGCAGGAAGTGGGAGCCGATCGAGGAGGTCGGCGGCGGACGGGGGGAGAACGGTGGGGCGGCCGCGACGGGCCGCTTCGAGGGCGGCCGGGCGGGGCGCGGGGAGGCGTCCGTGCACGGATCCTCCAGCGCCGCTCCGGTCGGCTCCGCAGCCTTCGACGGCGGCCGGTCCGCGCCCGGGCGCGAGGCCCGGGCGGACGCGTCCGGCGCGGCAGAGGGTTCTGCGGGCGCAGCCCCCTCCCCCTCGCGGGGCCTCGCCTCGGCCGGCTCGCCGCCGCGCGAGGCGGACGACGCCGCCTCGCGCACGCCAGACGGGTTTTCCTCGGACGGGTGGCTGGCGCCGTCGCGCCTCGCGACGCTTCCGCCCCCCATGCCGGCGGCGCCCGCGCCGCCGCAGCCGCCGCGGCTGCCGGCGTTCGCGTCGCTCTTCCGCGACGTGGCCGGCGGCATGTCGTTTCTGCACTCGCTCGGCATCGCGCACGGTGACCTCAAGCCGGGCAACGTGCTGCTACAGGCAGCCGAGGGCGCCACGTGCCGCACCGTCGCGAAGATCTCCGACTTTGGCCTCGCCAAGCTGCTCACGGCCCCGCACGGCGGCAACGAGGCCGGCGACGCGGAGGAGGAGGACGACGACTACGACGAGGACGAGTACGGGAGCGGCGAAGAATCGGAAGAGGAGCTGCAGGACGGCGACGCCCGCGCGACCAGCGCCGTCGGCGACGTCGCCAGCGGCACTTTTGGCTCCCCCTCCAACGGCCCTTCCGACTCTTCCGCCGCGATCCCGGTTGCGTCCTCCGCCGCCCCCACTTCCTCGTCTCCGCCTCTCTCGAGACTCGCACTTTCGCGCGCGACCTCGCTGCCCTTTGCGTCGCCGTCGACCGTTTCGGCGTCTCGGCAGCAGTCGCTGCAGCCCCGCGCGTGGCCGCCGGCGCGCGGCGAGGGCGCGCCGCCCGTCTGGCGCGCCCCCGGCGTCGAGGTTCCCGCCGGCGAGGTCGAGGCCGGCGAGGTCGAGGCCGGCGCGAGCGCGGTCGAGAGGGCCTCGACGGGGACTCCCGAGAGCTCGCCCGCGCCTCCCTCGGCCGCCCCCGCTTCCACGTCGTCCCCCGCCTCTCTCTCTCCCGTGCCCCCGCCCGCCTCGTCCGCCTCGCCTCCGCTCTCCGCGACGGCCCTCGCGGCCGTTCCTGCCGCTTCGACCGCGTCTCCCTCCGGCTCGCCCGCGGCTCCGTCGTCTGCCGTCGCGCCGTCGCGTTCGCGCCTTCCCGCGCTGATCGGCCGCCGCTCGCTGGCGCCCTCGCTCGGGTCTGCGCGGCGCCAGGCGTCGGGCAGCGCGCCGCTGGGCTCGCACTGGGCGGCCGACCCCGCGATCGGGACGATCACGTACGCGGCTCCGGAGCTGCTGTCCGGGGAGACGGGCCTGTCGCTTGAAGCGGACGTGTACGCCTTTGGCGTGATGCTCTGGGAGTTTCTGGCGCGGGAGCGGGCCTTTGGGGGCCTCTTGCAGGCGCAGATCGTGCACGCGGTCGCCGAGCGCGGCGTGCGGCTCGCGCGCCCGGGCCCGCCCGCACACCCTGGCCTGGCAGACCTGGCCATGCAGTGCATGGCCGAGGACCCCAGAGACCGCCCCACGTTCGAGTGGATCGCCATGGCCATCGCGCGCATGGAGACTGCCCAGCGGGCTGCGCTCGAGGGCTGGGGAGGCCTCGGCGGGCCGGGGCTCGAGGCCCAGGTCCCGGCCGTCGGCGAAAGCTGACGTCGCAGACCGCAGACCTGTCGTCGAGCGCCGTCGTCGCAGACCACAGACCTGTCGTCGAGCGCCGTCGTCGGACTCGCGACGCCGCCGCACCGCCGCCGCGATCGACGCCGTTCGGCGTCCGCACGCCCGTCCCTGTCGCCTGCAGCGCCCCTTTGCTCTCCTTTTCTCATCCCTCTTCTTGTTCCTTCACGCTCTCTCTTCGCGAGCCTTTCGCGTGTCCGTTCAGGCATCGTTCGCACGCCCTTTGCTCGTCAATCCACGACCGCTTCCGCGCGTCCACTCACCGCTCCGCCTCTGCGCGCCCGCCGTGCGCCCATCCACGACTTTTTTCCTTTTTTCTTCGCGCACCCCCCGCGCGTCCACCCACAACTTCTTCGCCCGCCCCTTTTGCCGCGACTCGCCACCGGTGGATCCGGGACCCGCGCGGAGCGCTCGCGGCGGGGGGGTGCCGGAATGGCGGGCGACCCCCAGGAAGCCGGCTCCCCACCTCGGCCCCGCGCGCCGCTCGTCTCCGCTCGCCTTTCCCTTCGGATCGGTCGACCGGGGCGCGCACGCGCGGCCGCTCCGGCCCGCCGCGCGCCCCGCGCCCCGCGCCGGACCCCGGCTCCCCTTCGAAACCCTGGCTGCGTTGCGCACACGCGTGCGGCCCGCGGGCCGCACGCGCGTCGCTGCCACCGTTCGACTCGTCCTTTGTTTTTTCTCTTCCTCTCCCCTCTCCGTCGCACGCCGAGGCCGGACGGCGCGCGTTCGCTGCGGCGATCGCCGACTCGCCGCCCCGCCGTCTGGCGCCGGCGCTTCTTTCTCGTTCCTCTCGCCGCTTTTGCCGCGTCCGCGTTGCTCTGCGCCTCGCAGGTCGTTCGCGGCGTTCGCCAGTCGCGCCGCTTGCGCCCGCCGCGCGTCATTTCGCGCGTCGTCGCGCTCCGACGTCGTCTTTCCCGCCGCATCGCTTGCGTTTCTTTGTTCGAGACTGCTCGACATCTCGCACCCTCGATCCCGCTCCGTCGCCAGGCGCTGCGCCTCACCGCCCACTCGTGATCTTCTTCGCTTTTCCGCCCCCAGAACCTCGCTCGCTCCCCACCCGCATTGTGCCCAACCCCCCCCTCGCGCCCTCCTCGCGCCGGGGACATCTCCCGCGATTCGCCACGCGTCCCGGAGCCGCAGGGGCCGCCCGCCCAAGGGCGCTGTCGCTGGGCCTTGGGCCGCACGGCGTCTCGCCGTCGCTGGGCCTTTGGGCCGCACGGCATCTCACCACCGCGCGCTCTCCGGATCGCGTGACGCCTCGCCGTCGCCTCGTCGCTTGTCACCTCGTGTGGCTCCGCTTACACCCTCCTTCGTCGAGCCTCGACCTGCTCGTGGATCCTTCCGCTGCATCACCCGTCATCCTCCGCCCTCGACCACACCTTCTTCTCTTGTTTCGCGGTTTCCGCCACCCTCTCTCCGTCTTCTTTTCTGCACTCTTCGCCACCCCCTCTCCGTCTTCTTTTCTGCACTCTTCGCCACTCCCTCGCCTTTCGCGCCGCGCCTTTTGCCGCACCGCCCCGACGCTCCGCTCCTCCGTCGGCGCCTGCTGGCTTCCCGCGCGCCCGACATCCGCTGTCGGAACTGGCGCCCTTTTTTTCTCTCCATTTCTCCCCGTGAGACGGCAGGATGGTCGGCCCTCGCCTTCGCGCTTCGCGCCGTCTAGCCACCTCGCCGTCTCCGGCCCCTTCACCGCACTGTTCTTCCAGCACTTTGTCTCCCCCCCCCCCCCTCCCGCGCCCCTTCCGTTCGCACTGCCTTTTTTTCTTTTCTTGTTCTTCTTGTTCTCCTTGTTCTTCTTCTTTACCCTCTCTTCCGCTTCGTCGTTCCTCCACACGCCACTCTGCGCCGCATCGCGTTCGTCGCCATCTCTTGCGGCCCTTTGTTTCCGCCCCTCCGCGCCCCAACCATTTCCGTCTCCGTCCGTTCCCTTTCCTCCGCGCCCCGCCCTTTTCCCCCCCTCGCCCCCACCCGCTCGCCCCCGCGCCCCGCCCTTTCCCCCCCGCTCTCTCGTCGCCGCCATTCGGCGTCTTCCGTCTTTCGTTGTTCCTTCCGTTCACCTTTCGCTCAGCGTCGTTTCCCTGTCCGAACTTCATAATGCCGCGCACGCACACTCGTCTCGCTCCCATCCCCTTCAGAACCGCCTTTTCCGCTTCCTCCGTCTCCCTTCTCCCCTGTTGATGCTGTCGCTTTTCGCCCCGCCACCGCTGCCCTCGTCCACCCCTCCACCTCCTCGCCCCTGAACATCGTCCCGCGGACCGACCACCCCTTCCACCTCCTCTCCCGCCCCCCGCGCGCGCCCCAATGCCTTTTCCCGCGCGTCCGCAGCTCCTGCCCCTCCCTTTTCCGCGAACCGTCCCCCCCCCCCTGACGGTGCGGCCCCCCTCCCCCCCTTTGCCCCCCTCCGCTGCATTGCCCATACTCGCCCGCTCGACGCGCGCGGCGAACCTGGCGAGCAGCGGGCTCTCCGAGCCGGCTGCTGCCCAGCGTCTGGCCGCCTCCTCCCACCTTGGCGGTCGGTTTGCCTTTTGCCCTGCCGTCGCGGCGCGTGCGTGTTCCATCGCCCCCGTCCACACCCGTTGCCAAACCCTCTCTCTTCCTCCGCACCCCTCCCACTCGGCTCCCGCCTCGGCAGCCGCATCGCCGTTTGGCGAAATCCCCCGCATCCCCTCCGGCGTCCGCGTCGCCGTCCCACCGCCTTTCCCCTCCCCTCCTTTTCCCCTCCGGCGTCCGCGGCGTCGCCTGACTGCCTCCCCCCCCCCCCCCTTCCCCAACGGCGTCCGCGTCGCCGCCCCCGTCCCTTTCGCCTTCCCCTCTCGCGGCGGCGCGACCTTACCTCCACCGGTCGCGCGTCTCCTTCCCTCGCACAAGCTCCGCACCTCCTGGCCGCTTCCAACCTTGTCCTTCCTTCCTCAAGCCCTCTCTTCCTTCCCGACGCCCCGTCGCCCGCAATCCAGCTCCCCCCCTCCGTGCGCCTGCGCCCTCTCCCGCGCGCGCGTCTCACGCATTGCGTTTTCGTCACCACTCCGACCTTTTTTTGCCATTGTCTTTTGCACTTCCTGACGCGTTTCTGCCGCGCGCTGCTTCGCCCCTCTCCCGCCGTCCTCCTCCAACGACGGCGACGAGGTTGCGCGTCCCACAAAGGGGCGAGCCGCCGGCCCGGGCCTCACCCCCCTCTCCCCGCTCCCCCGTGCCTCGCTCCTTTTCTAGGCGCGCGTTCTTCCGCCCCTCGCTCCGTCCACTCTCTTCTCCACGCTTCTCTTCGCCCCCTTCTTGCCGTGGCACCGACTTTTTTCGGAGGCCCAGAGCCGTCCGAGGACTCTGGTCTCTTTTTTCCGCGTCCGTGCGCTTCGCCGGCATCCCTCGCGCCGGCCCTCGCGCCGACGATTTCCGTTCGTCGAGCTCTGTTCAGACGAACCGCCGACTCACCGCTTCTCACCCACCTCGGCGCCGTTTCCCCGTTCTCCCCCTTTTCCTTTCCGAGCGCCCGCGCTGCTCCCGTTCTCCCCCTTTTCCTTTCCGAGCGCCCGCGCTGCTCCCGTTCCTCCTTCCTGCCCCCGCCGCTCGCGCCGCGTTCTTCCTCCCTGCCTCCGTCGTTCCCCCCGCCTCGCAATCACACCACGGCCTCCGCCCTGCTCTCTCTGCCCCTTCGTCCACCCCTCGTTACGTGCATTCTTCCCCCCCTCCGCCCCGCTCGCCTTTTTTCCTCGCGCCCCTCTCCAAGCCCCATTCATGCCTCTCGCTCGCGCTCCCGACCCGTCGTCTTCTTTGCGACCGATGCCCGGCCTTTGCCGGCCGCCTCCGTCCCGGCCGCTCGCAACCCACCCCGCGGCCGGCGTTGTGCAAATGCTCCCCCTTGCCTCCCGCTCGCCGCGCTCGGTCGTTTGGCTGCGTCGCCTGGGCGAGTCCTCGCCGCTGCGGTCGCCCGTCTGCCACGCTCTCGCGGAGCGGAGAGGATCGCGGGCGCCAAGAAGAGGCCAGGGGCGTCAACCCCGCCGCCACGTCCGCTTCCCCTTTGGAGGGTCGGGCGCTATGTTCGCCTGAGGCAATCATCGACCCCTCGATGGGGTCTGTGCCTTCGTTGATGCGACGTCGCGCCACGGCCCGCGCAAGACCCTTCCACCTTTCGTCGTTCGTGTCGCTCGACTCTATCGCCCTCGCCCAAAGATCCTGTTACTTGCACGAATCCATCGCACCCCGCGACAACCCTGCCGCTCGCACGAATCCATCGCACTCCGCGACAACCCTGTCGCTCGCTCGACCCTCCCAAGCGCGCGTGATCCCTCGTCGCTTTGCGTCCGCGTGCGTCCGCTCCCCCTCCCTCGTTCCCCCCTTCCTGTTCCACCGGATCTCTCATCCGTCCTTGCTCGGATCCCGACGGGCAGGCCTTTTCCCCTCGCGCGCCTCCGTTTGCTTCCCGCGCACTCTGCGGCCCTTTTGCTCACGGGCCGTCAGTGCCTTTAAACCGCGCGCTTCGCATCCTTTTTCGCTCCCGGGCCGCCAGCGCCTTTAAACCGAGCCTTTTGCACCTCAGCCCAGCGACCGACTCGAGTCGATGCACGTGTAGCCAGAAAGGCATTCTCCGGCGCGTTCGTTGCTTCGGCGCGGTCGTTGCCGATACGCTCCCGTTGCTCCGGCGACCCCCGTTCCACCTCTAGTCGCTCTCCGTCTCCACCGATCTCCTTCCGGCTTGCGGCCGTCGCTCGACCGCGCCTTGGGTACCCACTCGAGTCGCTCGTTGCGCCAATTGCTCATCATAGCCTGTGGTCTCCCCCCTCCCCCCCCCACCCCCTCCCCCGCGATCGATGGATCGCTGCTGACAAAACCCTCCTCGCCGACCTCCTTTCCTGCCTACCCCTCGACCCGCTCGTCTGGCTGTCCCCCCCCTGTGATCCGCCTCGTTTCCTCCTAACGCCGCGCCTTTCTTAAGTCTCTCACCGTTCCCTAGCTGCCTCCCCCCTCCACACCCGCCTTTTCTGTTTCCAAGCTTCCCCCCCCTCTTCCGCCTTTTTCCCCTCTTCCGTCGCCCGACGTCTCCATCCCTTCCTCCGCCACTCCCCCCCCTCCCCTTCTTGCCGTTCGTGTTTCTCTCGCACTCTGTCGTTCTTCCCCCCACTTTCTCTGCCTCTGCGGCAGGAGACGAGCAGAGGGCTTTTGCGCGTCCCGCGTCACGGTCTCTCCCTCCCTCGGCCCGCTCCCAGCCGCACCTGTGCAGCACAACTTGAAAACTTCAAACTACCCTGGCTCTCCGTCCCCAGTCGTCCGTCTCGCTGTGCCCCTTCACTCCCCCCATCCGCCTCGCTCGGCGGCTCTTCTTCTGTCCTTTTGCGTGCTCTTTTCCCTTTGCCCGACAAACGCGCGTCCCCGCGTCCCGCGCGCTGCGCTGCGCCGCGTCCTCCTCCTCTCCGCCGGCCCCGTCCGGCGTTTTTTCCGGCCCCCGCGCCCTCGCGCCTTCGCGCCCTCGCGCCGTCGAGCCTGGCGCCGCGTCGCCGCCTTTGCGCGTTGCGACGGCCTTTCGATCGCGCGCCCCGATTCACGCGAAGAGGAGACATGGCGCACAGGTCGGGACACGGGCGGATCCGCTCGAAACGAGGGCCCCTTTTGCGCGCGCCCGCAAAGCCCCGCACCGCCTCGCGTCCGTCTCGGCGCGGCGCCGCGCGGCCCGCGCGCGCGCCGTGCGGCGCCCTGCTGCGCTCGGCGTTTGCGGCGTTCGAAACGCGGCGGCGCGGCGGATCGTCGCGCGCCGCGACGTCGGCGGCTCCCGTTGCGTTTTCGGGGCTCTCGTGGGCGTCTTGCGTCTGGGGCCGCACGCGCGAGAGGGTCGCCGCGAGGCGGATGAGGGCGCGCGGCGCCATGGCCGCGCTCGGACGTCTCGCGCGCGGCGCGGACGTGACCGGGGTCGGCGCGCCGCGGCTCTCGCTGCCGATCGCGGCGGTCTCCCGTCGCGTCGTCGACGCGGATCCGGCGCGGCGCTCGCTCTCGCGGACCTGGGCGCTGCGCTGCGCCCCCTGGCGCGGCGCCCGGCCGGGTGCCGCCGCCGCGGTCGGGGGCGGGCAGGGCGGAGCCCCCGTGGCCGGGGCGATCGCGCGGCGGACGCTTGGGGACTCGGCGGTTTCCCCGAGGCTGGGTCCGGATCTGGTCCGCGAGGGCCTTGTCGGGCCTCTCCTTGCTCCTAGGCGCGCCGCAAAGGTCTGCGGCGAGGGGCTCGTCGGGCGACTCTTTGCGTCCAAGGGCGCCTCGAGGGCCAGGGGCTCGCGGCGGTCTGCCTCGGCAGAGGGCGCAGATGCGGCCGAGCCTGCGGGCGCCGCCGCTCCTCCCCCGCCTTCCAAGGCCGCGCCTTCGAGGGCTCCACGGTCCAGAGGAAGAGGCAAGGCGGCGGCAAAGGAGGGGAAGGGCGGGGACGGGGTGGCGGCGGCGGCAAGGGAGGGGAAGGGCGGGGACGGGGTGGCGGCGGCGGCAAGGGAGGGGAAGGGCGGGGACGAGGCTGCGTCGGGCGTGGCTCGGCAGGTTTGGAAGAAGAGCAGTTCCGCGGTTCCCGGCGCCATCCTGCTCGCGCTCGAGCCCGGGTCTGCCGGCTCGCCTGCGGCACGCTCCCCCCCCGCTCCCCCCGTCTTTCCCTCTCTCTCGCCCGATCGCTGGCCGGCGGACTACGAGGCGGTCCCCGCGCGCGTGGCGGAGTTTTGGCGGGAAACTGCCGATGCGATCGACCGTCCGGTGGCGAAGCGGCTGCTGCCGCTGGTCGACGTCGAGCGTCTCTGCTCGGTCCCCGTCGGACTGCTCGGCGAGGGGGGCGCAGGGGAGTCTGGCGGCAAGGCTCTTGGAGGGGGCGCAGAGGCTGAGAGGGAGGCGGAGGGGGTCGGGAAGGAGGCGAAAGGTGGTGGGAAGCGGGCCGCTGCGATCGTGTCGCTTCCCCCCCTGCCGCCTGGCAACGGTCGTCGTCCTCGCTCGCCTCCTCTTTTTTCGCTGTACAAGGCGTTGAAGCGCGCGTATCCGACGCACGTGGCGCTGGTGCAGGTCGGCGACTTTTACGAGGCGACCTCTCTGGACGCGCTGCTGTTGATCCAGCACTCTGGGCTCAACCCGATGGGCGACCCCCTGCTGCGGGGCGAGGTCCCGCGCGCCGGGTTTCCGCTCGCCAACCTGCGGCGCAGCCTCGACGACCTGCTCGACGCGGGGCTCTCCGTCGTGGTCGTGCGCGAGGGAGGCAAACCAGACGGAGGCGTGCCGCTCGCGGACGGGGCGGAGGAGGAAGACGTCGGAAAGAGGGGAGCAGCTGGCCGCGGGGCGGGAAAGGGGGCGCAGGTGGAAGCGGAAGCACACCACTACCCTGAAGGGGATCTCTCCCCCTCCCCCTCTGCCCTCCACGCTTCTTCTCCGCCCTCCCCCTCCCCCTCTGCCCTCCACGCTTCTTCTCCGCCCTCCCCCTCCCCCTCTGCGCTCCACGCTTCTTCCCCGCCCTCCCCCTCCCCCTCTGCCCTCCACGCTTCTTCTTCGCCGTCCCCTCCCTCCCCCTCCGTGTCTCATCGCATCGCGTGGGAGGCGTCGGTGGCGTCCGCGCTGGCGTCCGCGGCCCCAGCTCCCGGCGCGTTCGTCGAGCTGCGGCGCATGCTGGTGGCGGCGCCGCGGGGGCCCGCGGGCAAGCGTCGGCACGTGGCGGGGGTGGTGAGCCCCGCGTCCCCGCACCTCTTGAGCGGTCTGGGCGAAGGCGAGGGCTCCGAGACGCTCGCCACCGCGCCGCCCGTGGTCGCGGCGGTGGCCAGCGCGCGGGGCCACGTGCTCGTGTCTCTGTGGGCCGACCTGCGCTGCGCGGTGGCGACCCGCGGCCTCACCGAGGACGCCGTCGCGGCCGCCCTGGCGCCCGGCGAGTTTGCGCCGCCGCTGCTGCTGGGGCAGTGGGAGGCCGACGAGGCCAGGGCCGGCGCGCGCGCCGGCGCCGGGCGGCCGGCCAAGGCCCTCGCGGCCTGGGAGGCGCGCGCCCGCGGCCGCCGCGAGGGCCACGCGCCGGTTCCGGCTCCCGACCGGCGCGGATCCGGTCGAAGCGGCCCTCGAGGCCGCCAAGGCCGCCAGCGGCGTCGCGTTCGGTCGCGTGCTCTGGGAGGGCGCCGGGCGGGCGGGACGCGACCCCCGCGTGCGGGCGCCGGGGGGGGGGGAGGCGGCGGAAGCGGGGGGCGGGGAGGTCGATGCGAGCGCCGGGACGCTCGAGTCTCCCCGCGCATCGAGCTGGGACGACTGGTCGATCGATCGGGCGGGTGGGGCGGGAGGGGTCGAGGGGGCAGAGGCGGAAGAGGGCGGGGTGCGGGGGCACCGCGCGGGGCTCGACGGCCCCGGAGCCTCCTCGGCGCCGCTCCCGCACCGGGGGGGGGCGGGGAGGACCGCGGAGGAGCGGCCCTTTGCGCTGCAGCCGTCGGCCGCGGCAGGCTCCCCTCCCGCTTCTCCCGCCCTCTCTCCCGTCTCGCCTGCGGTTTCTCGGCTGCCCCCCCTGCGGGTGGAGCTGGCGTTTGCGTCGGACCGTCCGTCTCCGCTGTCGCTCTCGACGGCGGCGGCGCTCGGGCTGCACGCTCCGATGTCCCTGGCCGCGGCCTCGTCGCCGTCGCTGGCCGAGGCCGCGGTGCCCCGCGACGCGCCCGCGGCGTGCCGCGAGTGGGTCCGG
>PGFX01000789.1:0-16984 GCA_003612995.1 Prototheca bovis | reverse complement strand
GCCGGGGGCGCCCTCGCCGGGCGTCGCCGCCCGCGGTCCGCGGCCCGGGGAGGCCGCGCCGCCCGAGGCGCTGGCCGCGCCGCTCGCGGCCGCGCTGCCGTCGGCGACCGCGCTCGAGAAGACGCTGACCGTCGACGCGGCGGCGCTGCTGCACTCGACGCTGCTGGGCGGCTCGCTGCAGCTGAAGCGCGACGAGGCGTCCCCGCCGCCCCCGCCCGGCGCGCGCGTTCGGGTCCCCCCGGCGCCCGTGCGGGCGCTGGCGGCCTCGGTGGCCGCCGGCGACCTCTCGGGGCCGGCGTTGCGTCCCGCGGTCGCGCTGCTGGAGCTGTCCGTGGGCGCTCTCGCGGGCGCGTCGCCGGCCTCGGCGATGTCGCTCGAGGACCGCCTCGACCTCGCGGCCTCGCTGCTGTCCGCGCGCGTGCCCGTGCCCTCGCGCGCGCGCGCTCCGGGCGCCGTGCCCTGGCCGCGCGAGGCCGCGCGCGCGCTGCTGGATCCGCAGCGGGCCGCCTTGGCCTCCAGGTGGGGCGAGGTCGCCGCGCTGCTGGCGGCCGCCGTGCTGAGCGCGCCCCGGCTCGGCTACGCGGCCGCCGCGCCGCTGCTGGCCGCCGCGCCCTGCGAGGACCTCGCGCTCGCGTGCCTCACCGGCGGCGGCCTGGGCGGCGTCGCGGCCGAGCAAGAGGTCTGGGAGGACGACAGCGAGCTGCGCGGCGAGTACGCCGCCGGCCTCGCGTCGCCGAGCGCAGGCAGCCTGACCTCGCCCGCCGCCAGCAGGCCGCTCGCTGGCGGCCTCTCCTCACCGCGCTCCGCGGCCGTCCCCCGCACCGCCTCCTCCGGCTGCGTCGCCTCCTCGCCGCTGCCGTCGGCGCGCGACGTCCTCCTCCTGGCGCTGGCGCTCGCGCGCCTCTCGCAGCGGGCGCTGGACCGCGCGCCGGAGGGCCTCCCCGCGGCCGCGGCCGCCTCGGCGCAGGCGGCCGCGCTTCTGGCCTCGGCGGGCGCCGCCGCGCCCAGCGCGCTGCCGGCCGCCGTCGCTGTCGCGGCCGCGTTCCCCCCCGGTGCGCGCGTCGAAGCGCTGCGCGCGCTCGCGCGCGTCCCGCCGGACGTGCTGCCGCCCGAGGCGGTCGTCGACGAGCTCGAGAGCGTCGCCGCGGCCTTTGGCGTCGCCCGGGGCCGCGGGGCCGCCGCCGGGCCCGACGGCGCGGGAGGCAGCCGCGGGGCCGCCGAGCCCCCTGTCGCCGCCCCTCTCGCGGACGACGAGCTGCTCGCGCTGCTGGGCTTTTCCGAGGGGCTCCTCGGCTCGCCCGCAGCCTGCGCGGCCCTCGCCGGCCTCGGCGTCGAGCCCGAGGGGGAGCAGGCGGACGGGGCCGCCGCCCCCCTTTGGCAGGAGGGCCGGGGTGCCGCGGCCGCGGGCTCTTCCGCCGCCGCGTCCTCGTCGCCGGTCGCCGCGCCGCGCGTCCAGAACGGCGCTCCGACCCGGTCGCGTCTCGCGTCCTCCAGCTCGGCCCCGCGCGACGGCGACGCGAGCCCGGGCGGGGCCGCGCCGTCCTCGGCCGCGCCCGCCCCCTCCGCCCTCTCCGGCTTTGTCACGGCGACCGCGTCCATCGAGGCCGCCGAGCCCTCCGCGCGCGGCCCCCCCGCGCTGGCGCTCTCGCCGCCGCCCGCCTCGCTGCTGCGCGTGCGCCTGCGCCCGCTGCGCGAGCTGGCGCCCGAGGAGGCCGCCGCGAGGGCGCTCGCCGCCTGCGCCGCGCTGCTGGCGCCGGCCGCGAGCGCCGCGCTGCGGTCCGGCAACGCCGACCTGGCCGCCCGCGTGGCCGGCTGCTTCCTGAGCCTTCCCGCAAACGCGGCCGGCGTCGCGGACGCGGGCGACGGCCGCAAGGCGACGGCCGCCGCGCTGGCCGCCTGGCGCGCCTACGCGGCGGGCGCGCGCCCGGCGCTGCTCGAGGCCGCCGCGACGCCCGGCGCCCAGGGGCGCCCCGGCGCGGGGGCCTCGGCGGCCGCCTTTGCGCGCGCGCTCTCGCGCGACTGCGCCGGCGCCGAGGCCTGGGCGGCCGCGCTCCGCGGCTCGCCGGGCGCGCCGCCGCTCCTCGCGCGCGCGCTGGCCGCCGGCCTGCTGCTGCCCTGGGACGGCGCCGCCTCGAGCGTCGCCGGCGTCGCGGACGTCGACCTCGCCGCCGCCGTGGCCGCCTCGGGCGATGCGCGGCTGGCGGCCGCGCTGGGGACGCTCGCGCTGCGCGCCGGGCTCACCGGCGAGGCCTCGGCCGCCGCTGGCCCGGCGGGCGCCTGGAAGGCCGCGCCGGGGTCGACATGGCGCGCCGCCGCCGGCTCGACCGACTCGTGGGCCGCGCGCCTCTGGGCGCCCGAGCAGGCGATCGCGGGGGGTGCCCACGCGGCCGCCCCGCCCGCCGAGGCGTCCTGGTCGGCGTCCGGCGCCGCGGCGCCGTCGCCGCTGCGGCCGGCCGCGCCGCCCGAGGTCTCGACGTCCTCGGTGGCGTCGCCGCTGGCCTCGGCGCGGCGCGCCGACGCGCTCTCGCTCGGCCCCGGCGGCGACGCCTCTAGCCCCCGGGTGGGAGCGGACGGGGTGCCGCTCTCGGCCCGCGGCGGCGCCGTCGTCGTCTCGGCGCAGACGCCGTCTTCGCGCACGCTCCCTGCGGCGGGCGCCGCGCGGCTGCTGGCCGCGGCCGACTGGGCCGAGGTCGCCGCGCAGGTCGGCCCGACCGAGGCGGGCGGCGACGACCGCGACGCGGACCCCGTCCGGCTGCCGCCCTGGCTGTTGCGGTCCGCCGCCCCGCTGCTGAGCTGCGGCCCGGCCGCGGCGCTGGCGCGCTTTGAGCGCAACGTGGCGCGCGCCGCCGCCACGCTCTCGGCGGGCGCGCTCGAGGCCTCTCCGGCCGCGCGGGCGCTCGCGCTGCGCGTCGCCGCGCGCGCCGCCGGCGACGTGTTTGCCGCCTCGGTCTTCCGCGGCGTCGTCGAGGGGCGGGAGCACGTCGGCGTCGTCGTCGGTGCCGGCGGGCTCGCGGCCGAGGGCGGCGAGGGCGCCTTTGGCGCCGGCCACGGCCCGCCCCGCGGAGCCTCGCGTCCGCGGGCGGCCGCGCCCGAGGAGGGCCCCGCGGCCGCCGGGGCGCCCCGGGGTCACCTGGTCACCTTTAACGCCATCGTCGCGACCGACCACGCCGCGCAGTCGCCGCGCGGCGCCCCGGGGACGCCGTCGACGCAGCCGGCGGCCGCGCAGTCGCCGCGCGGCGCCCCGGGGACGCCGGCGTCGCAGCCGGAGGCCGCGCAGTCGCCGCGCGGCGCCCCGGGGACGCCGTCGACGCAGCCGGCGGCCGCGCAGTCGCCGCGCGGCGCCCCGGGGACGCCGTCGTCGCAGCCGGCGGCCGCGTGCGCCGCCGCCTCCCCGAAAGCCCCTGCCCGCCATCTCCAGGCCTCGACCGCCCCGGCGGCCGCCGAGGTGTGGGCGTGCTGGCGGCCGTCGGCGGAAACGCTCTTCGCGATCGCGCGCGACGTGCTCGCCCCCCTGGTGCTCGAGGAGGTGGTCCGGAGCCATGCCGCGGGCGGCGACGCCTCGGAGCGCGATCGGCCGGGCGCGGCCCCCGTGCCGCCCGCCGTCGTCGCGTTCGCCCCGCCGCTCGCGCTCGCCCGCGCCGAGGAGGAGGGCGCTCGGGTCTCGGACCCGTTCCCGCGCGCGTCGCTCTCGACGGCCCGCGCGGCGCTCTGTCTCCCGGTGGCGCTGCACGTCCCCGGGCCGACCCCGGCCGCCTCTCGGGGCGCTGCGGGCCCGCCCCGGTCGCCTCTGGGCCCCTCGGCCCCCTGGCCCGCCTGGGGCGTGCAGGGCGCCGCGGGCGGGCTGCCGTGGTCGGACGGCTCGACGCTCTTCTACGCCTCGCAAGGCGGCGGTCCTTGCGGCGCGGGCGCCGGCGCCCCCTCGCCGTCCGCCGGGCAGCACGGGCAGCACGCGCCGCTTCCCGGCCCGGGCGGGGCGGCCATGCCCCCCCACTCGCCGCTGTCCCCGCACGGGCGCCTGGCCGGCCCGTCGGCTGTGCGGCACTCGCGCACGGACTCTGGCGACGGGTTTTTCGACCGCGTCTCGGCGCTGGTGCACGGCCGCGGGTCTGGCGCGGACGAGGTGCTCGCGCTCGCGGGCGCCGAGGTGCCGCCCCCCGCCACGGCCGCCGAGCTCGCGCGGCTGCGCCGCCGGGTCGCCCTGGGCCTCGTCGCGGGACTCTCGATGCACGTCGTCGAGAGGTCTGCGGTCGGCGCGGACGGCGCTGCCGACGAGGGCTGGGACGCCGCGCCCTCGGCCTCGGGCTACGCGGCCTCGGCCGCCGCCATCTCGGGCGCGTCCCCGGCGCGCCCCCGGCGCGCCCGCTCGCCGCCCCGCGGCGCGGCGCCCGCGCGCGCGGACGCGCTCGCCGCCGTCGCGCTCTCGGGCGCGTGGGCCGTCGCGTCCGGCCTCGTCGACGCGGCCGACGGCGCGCAGGGTCCCTGGGGCGCGGCAAAGCCGAGCGGCGGGCGCGCCGCCCCCTTTCCCACCACGGCCGCGAGCTCGCCGCCGGGCCCCGCGGGCGCGGTGCCGGAGCCCGCCTCGGCGGCCTCGGCGCTCGCCAAGGACCTCGCGGCGGACCTGCCGTCCGCGTCGCTCGCGTTCGTGCGCTCGGCGCCCTTTTTGCCAGAGGCGCTGCTCGAGGCGGCGCTCGACGGCTCGTTCGGCGGCGACGCGCGAGGGGCGCCCTTTGAGGTCTCCGGCGGCGGCGACGGGCCGCCGCCGCCGCCGCCGCCGCCGCCGGCCGCGCAGTCGAGCCTCGGCGCGCTGCCCTCGTCGTCGCGTCCGGCGACGCCGCGCTCGCCGCGCCGCTCGTGCTCGCTGCCCTCGTCGCCGAGGCGCGCCGCCGCCCGGCCCTCGTCGCCGCTGGGCGCGCGGCTCGTGCGCCCAGAGTCGCCGCGCGTCTCGCCCTCGCCGCTGGGCCTCTCGGCGCCGCAGACGCCCTTCCGGCCCGGAGCGCTGTCGGCCCTGGACGGCGGCGCCGACGCGGCGTCTGGCGACGCCTCGCCGCTGCCGCCTGGCTCGCCCCGCATCGGGCCCATCACGCTGCGTCCCTCGTCGCGGGCGAACGGCCGGGGCGACGGCTCGGCGCGCTCGCCGACCAAGGGCGGCGCGGGTCCGGACCCGTGGTCGGGCGTCCGCCCCTCGCCCTCCCGGATCGTCCGGGTGGACGGCTCGACGCGCTTTGGCGGCCCGGCGCCCGCGCTTGCGCGTGCCGTGGCGCGCGCCCTGGCGCCGGCGTCGCTGTCGTCGGTGCGGGCGCTGTGCGCCGCGCAGGCCGCCGCCGAGGCGGGCTGCTGGCGCGCGGCGACGGCGCTCCTGGAGCGCGCGCGCAGGTCGGCGCTGGAGGTCGAGCCGCGCGACTGGGCCGACCTGGCCGCGCGCGCGCTGGCCGCGGCGGCCGCGGGCGCGCGCGCGGCGCCTCGCCCCGAGTCGAGCGTCGGCGGCGACCCGGCCGCGGCGCTGCCGTGGCTCGCGGCGCTGGCGTGGGTCGCCGACCCGCGCTGGCGGCGCCTGCCGCAGGGGGCGCACTCGCTGGCGCTCGACGACCTGCTCGACGCGCTCGACGCGCGCGTGGCCGCCATGGCTCCGCGCGCGGCCCTCGCGGACGCGCTCGGCGCCCTGGGAGGCATCTTTTCCTCGGGCGGGTCGTCCGCCGCCGCCTCTCCCGCTCCCGGCGCGTTGCTCGGCTTTGAGGCCGACGCGGGCGGCGCCGGCCCCGGCGCCGCGCTCGGCGGCTTTGACGGCCCCTCGGCCCCCCCTTTTTCTGCGGCCTCTGCCGCGGACCGCGCGCGGCAGGGCTCTTCGGACGTCTTCGGGCGCCTCAAGCGCGCCTTTTTGCGCCGCGGGGACCAGGACGGCTCTGCGACGGGCCAGGCGGCGCTGCCGGGCACGCCGCTGCCCTCTGCGCACGGCCTCGCGCCGCCCGCGTCGCTGGGCGAGTCGACCGGGCGGTCGCTGGGCGAGTCGACCGGGCGGTCGCCGGGCGAGTCGATCGGGCGGTCGCTGGGCGAGTCGACCGGGCGGTCACTGGGCGAGTCGACCGGGCGGTCGCTGGGCGAGTCGATCGGGCAGTCGCTGGGCTCGCAGCACGCGTACGCGCCGGGTGCCGGACGGGCGCTCTCGCTCTCGCCGGGCCCGGCCTCGGTCCCCGCCACGGCCGTGGTCGAATCGCCCTCCTCCGGCGGGCGCGGGGGCCCCGCGGGCGCGGCGCTGGGGTCTTCCCCCCCCGCGCAGACGACGTCGCGGCTCGGTCGCCTGGGGTCGGCGGCGTCCTCGGGCGCCGCGCCGGCCGGTGGCGCTCGGGCCGGCGAGGACGAAGACCTGGTCGTGCTCTCGGCGGGTCCCGACGGCCTCCCTGCCGGGGGCGCCGCTCCCGGCGCGCCCGCGCAGGAGGACACGGCGCTGCGCCGCGCGCGCGAGGCGTTTGGCGGCGGCTGGCGCCGCGCGACGCGCGGCGCGGCCGCCGCCGCCCGTGGCGTCGCTGGCAACATCGAGGGCGCGTTCGACTCGGTCCGCGCCGCGGCCGCCGCCAAGAAGGGCGAGGGGTCGGGCGCGCCGAGCGCGGACGGCGGCAAGGGCGAGGGGTCGGGCGCGCCGGGCGCCGACGGCGGGTCGAGCGCGGCGGTCGGCGGCGGCAGAGTCGCCGAAACGGGCGTCGAGGGCGGGGTCGGCAACGGCCGGCTCGGCCCGCAGGCCGCGCGCAGGCCGGGCGTCGCCCGCCCGCTGTTCGCGACGCTCCAGGCGGACGCCGCGGGTGCGTCGGTCCCCGCGTCGCTCTCCTCCTCTGGCGCCCAGCCGTCGTCCTTTGCCGCCCCCGCGTCCGCGCGGACGCCTCCGTCGTCGCCGCCGCCCGCGTCCGGGCCGCCCCCCGCGGCGCCGCTGCCCCTTCCCGCGGACCCGTCGCGGCACGCGGCGACGCGCGCGCCGGGGCACCTTCCGTCGCCGGCCGAGCGCGTGGACGCCCGCGCGCGCACGGCGCTGGCCTGCTTTGCGGTGGCGGCGTACGCGCGCATCGTGCTGCACCCCGCGTCGCACCTGGTGCAGGGCATCGGCGCCCCCGAGGGCGCCCCTGCGCCGGCCGGGCTCGGGACGCTCACGAACCGCCACGTCGAGGGCGGCGAGGGCGGCGGCGCCGGGGCGCAGACGGCCTCGACGGCCTCGCCGGCCGACGCGCCGCCGCTGCACGCCGCCGGCGCGTGGAGCTCGCCGGACGCGCCGCCGCCGGCGTCGTTCGCGTCGCCCCCGGGCGCCCCGGCGGGCCAGCCGTCGGCGCTGTCGCTGCTGCCGGCGCTGCACCGCCGGCGGCGGTCGCACGCGCGCTCGGCGTCGGACGCGTCCGCGGCGCTGCGCGCGGACGACGCCGTGCTCTCGGAGGTCGATCTCCTGGTCGAGCTGCGGGGCGAGCTGGACGACTTTGAGCGCCTCGCCAGGGCCAAGGACGTCTCGCAGGGCGCCAAGGGCGCCTATGCGCGCGCGCTCGAGCTCATCCCGCTCGCGCTGCAGTCGCGCATGCCTCTTGCGATCTTCAGAGCAGAGCTCGCAGCAGCCGTCATCTCGCCCCGCGAGCCGGAGCGGGGACGCGCAGCCGTCAGAGCCCTCCTCGACGACCTCCCGCTGTGAGCGGCGGATGCGGGTTTTCCCACGCCGCACACATTTTCGGCCCCCCGCCCTGCACCCCCCCCAGCCCCGCTCCTCCTCTTCTCTCTCCCCGCCCCCGCCCTGCAGCCCGCAGGGTGGGGCGGGGCGGGGCGGGCTCCCTCCCTCCACTCCTTCCCCCCCCCCCCCCCCCCCCTGCAGCCCGCGGCTCCTTTCCCCTCTCCTCCTCGGGCCTTTTTTTCTGCATTCTTCCTCATTGATCCCTTTGGGCAATTCCCTCGATCCAGGTCCGGGTCGGCATTCCGACCCCGCCCCCGATCCCCCCCCTGCTTCCCGCCGAGACCGCGCCGAGCCTGCCCCTCCCCCCCTCGGACCCTCCTCCGACGGCTCCTCGCGCCTCCCTCCCTCGTCTCTTTCCGCTTGCTCCGCTCGCGACGCGCTCGCGAACCCTTTTGCTCTCGCGCTCGTCTTCCGCATCCCGCCTCGTTTCGCGCCTATGCACCGCCTTCATCGTCCCGATCCCGCTCCTGCGCGGGGCTCCCGGCTCTTCTGGCATCGATCCGGACCCCGCCCCTCTCTGAACCCTTTTTTTTTCTCTTTTTTCCGCCTCGGCCGACTCGGGCTTTTTCCCCCGCGTGCCTCTCTCTGCGACCCGCCTCGTTCGCGTCGCGTCGCTGCGCCAGAGCGACCTGTAAAGACCGCGCCTCGAATCGCCGCCGTTGCGTTGAGGGGAGAGGGAGCGTGGCGGTCCCTGCCCGAGTGGACGTGCGCCGCCGCCTCGACCCGCCGAGCCGCCTCGTCTCGAGCCCAAACGCGTCGATCGAGTTTGCCGCTTTCTCGCTCCGCGCGCCTCGAGCCTCCGCCGAGCCGCCTCGTCTCGAGCCCAAACGCGTCGATCGAGTTTCCCACCTCCTCGCTCCGCGCGCCTCTCCCCTCCGCTTCGCCCTTTTCTCCGCCCTTCTCGCCCTCTCCCCTCCCGTCTTCGCCCCCCCGCTCGCTCCCCTCGCCCTCCCGGTCGCGCGCGCGCGCGCGCGCGTGACGACCGGCCGCACCCGCCCCGGCGGCATCGCCTCGGGCCGCGCTCCAGCGCGGCCTAGCACCCTCGCGCGAGACCGGCATGCAGACCGAGCGTTTCGGTGTTTTTTTTGCCGGGGAATCGTGCGCCGCCAACGCCCTCTCCGCCCGCCGCGGCACGCGCGGGGTCGTGGGCCCCCCGACCCGTGGGCGGCGAGGCGCAGGCCGAGGCGCTCCCGCGCGTCCTTTGGCGCTCGGACCCGCGACGGTCTCGGTCTGAGCGGCCCGAGCGTTTCGGCTTTCGGGACCCGCAGCCGGCGCCTCCTGGGCGTCCGCGCGCGCGGCGTCCTGACGCCAACCGTCGCGTCGGCGAGAGGCCCGCCAGCCCCCGGCGTGGTCGGCGCCGCGGGCCCCGAGCCGCACCGCGCGCCGCGCGCGCCTCCCGCCGGGGCGCGCGCCGCGATGCTGGGCCGCTCGCCTCGCGTGCTTGGTCGCGCGGTAGCGCGCCGCGCGGCCGTCGTTCGTCGCGCTGCGTTCTCCAGCATGGGTCGAGGTTCCAAAAAGTACTATGCGATCGCCAATGGGCGCTCCACGGGCGTCTACGACTCGTGGGACGACGCCTCGCAGCAGGTGACGGGCTACTCCAACTCGGTCTTCAAGGGTTTCGCGACGCGCGAGGAGGCCAATCGGTTCATGGCTTTGAACGGCCACGGTGCGTGATCGCCGTCGCAAAGCGTTCGTGGGCGTCTCCCGCCGCGACGGCGCGCGTGGGGATCGTGCGCGCTCCGCGTGGGCCGTCTCCTTGGGTCGCGCCGCGTCAGCGGCGGTGGGGGCGAACGGAAGTCGCTCGGACGCGGCGATCGGCGGGCGGTGTGTGGCGCGGCGATCGGCGGGCGGTGTGTGGCGCGCGATGCGACCGGATCGTTATCCCCCCTCCATCTGCGCAGATTCGTACGGGGCGAGCAACGCCAGCTACGGCGGGGGGTACGGCTCCGGCAGCGGCGCGTCCGCCTCGCAGGGCGGAGGCGGCTACTCGGGGGGCTATTCGAGGGCCACTAGCGGAGGTGGCTACTCGGGGGGCTATTCGAGGGCCACTAGCGGAGGTGGCTACTCGGAGGGCTATTCGAGGGCCACCAGCGGAGGTGGCTACTCGGGGGGCTACTCTGGAGGCGGCGGCTACGGCAGCGCGCAACACGGCCAGAGCTACGCGAGGAGCGAACAGTCGACGTACCAGTCGACGTACGCCGACGACGAGAGTGACGACTACGGGAGCGGCGGCGGCGGCTACGCCTACTCGGCACCCCCGCCGCCGGCCCGCCAGCCGCGCACGAGCGTGCTGCCCGCCGAGGGGGGTGGCAGCGCGTCGGCGGCGGCCGGCCGGGCGTCCGGCTCGTCGGCGGCCGGCGGCGGGTCCTCTGGTGGCGCGTACCGTCACTTTCCGGAGATCGCCTTGGGTCCGTCCGGCAAGGTTCGCATCGAGTTTGACGGCGCGTCGCGCGGCAACCCCGGGACGGCCGGGCTGGGCGTGGCGCTGTACGACTCTGAGACGAACGCCAAGCTCGGGCAGTACGACGCCTTCCTGGGCTCTTCCGAGACGAACAACGAGGCCGAGTACGCGGGTCTGGTGACGGGCCTGGCGGCCGCGCGGGCCGCCGGCGCGCGCGCCATCGAGGTCCGCGGCGACTCGACGCTGGCGGTGCGGCAGCTCGAAGGCCGCTGGAAGGTTCGCGCCGACAACCTGCAGCGCTTTGCGGCGGTGGCGCGCACGCTCGCGGACGGCGCCCCCGGCGGGTGCTCGGCCGAGGCCGTCCCGCGCGAGCGCAACAAGGAGGCCGACGCGCTCTCCAACCAGGGCATCGACCGCGGCAGCGCGCGCGGACGCTGGACCCTCGAGGGGCTCGAGCGAGAGGCCAGGGAGGCCGGCATCGACCTGCGCGGCGTCGACCAGGCGCAGAGGCAGATCCAGCAAGAGGCCGCCGAAACCAAGGCCAGGTGAGCAGACGAAACGTCGCAAACGGGGCCGCGCAGAGGGCGGCCGAGAGCACCGGAGCGGCGGAGCCGGACAGGACGCTCGCGCCAGAGGGGCGGGGCTGGACCGCGCAGAGGGTGGCCGAGCGCACAGGACGCTCGCGCCAGAGGGGGGGAGCTGGACCGCGCAGAGGGTGGCCGAGCGCACAGGACGCTCACGCCAGGGGGGGGGAGCTGGACCGCGCAGAGGGCGGCCGAGCGCGCCGGACGCTCGTGCTGGAACGCTCGCACGTCCGCGCGCCTCGAGGCACTTTGGCTTGCGCTTTGCGCTCCCCGAGTTTTTCTTTCGTTCGCGACCGCACGCCGCGATCGTCCCGCCCCTCGCGAGAGTGCCTCGGCGGCGCCCGCAACCCTTTCCCCTCGACACCATTCGATCAAAAGCGCAGCGTGACAGTTGATGGGCGAGACCCCAGAGAGGGACGTGGGGAGGAGCAGAACGCGGCGCGGGACGAGCGACGAAAGCGGGACGCCTGCAACGCCACGGCACCGGTGGCGTCGGTGCCGGGGCGCCTGCACTGGCACCTGTGGCGTCGGTGCCGGGGCGCCTGCACTGGCACCTGTGGCGTCTGTGCCAGGGCTCCTGCGCCGGCGGCGGCCAGACACGTCGTTGCCGCCGAGGCGCAGACGGACGGGCGCCCGGGTCGCTGTGCTTGCGTCTGTCCGGCGGGGTCGCGCTGCGGAACGGAAGCGTCGGGCGGGAGAGGGGGGGGAAACGGGGGAAAGCGGCGGGAAAGAACAAAAAGCGCTCTGCCTTCGAGGGCAGGGGGGCGGGGAGAGCTGCACGGGGCGGAGCGAACGCGTGGCAGGGGAAACAATGGCGCCCGGAAGGCGTGGCAGGGGAAACAATGGCGCCCGGAAGGCGTGGCAGGGGAAACAATGGCGCCCGGAAGGCGGGGCAGGGCAAACGGAGGCGGCGGGAGCGTGGACTTGAGGAAGCGGAGGAAACGAGGCGTTGGAGGGGGGAGGCAAAGGGGCGTCGTCGCGGTCGTCGCTCACGTGGCTGCGTCTGCGCCGGAGATGAAGCTCCAGAGTCCTCCTGCGCGCTTGGGCTGTTCCTTGGCGGGCTGGTCGTCCCCGGCGTCGGGGTCTGCGGCGGCGCGGTCGGCGTCGCCCAGGGCGCCCTGGCCGCCGAGGGCCTCGACGACGGCGGCGCCCTCGCGGTACCGGGCGACCTGTTCCTTGAGTTCCTGCAGCTGCACCTCCAGCTCTGCCGCGCGCGCCTGCTCCTCGCGCAGCGCCTCCTGCGCGCGGTGCACCTCCTCGGACGCGTCTCCCGCCGCCGCCTCGGCCGACGCCAGCTGCCTCCGCAGCAGCGCCAGCTCCAGCGCCGCCGACTCGCGCACCTGCGCCGCGTCGCGGCGCGCCGCCGCCAGCTCCTGCTGCGCCGACGGCGACGGCGGCAGCTCGGACGCCGGAGGCACCGCAGGCGGTCGTGGCGGCGGCGGCGACGCCGGGCGCGAGGCCGCGGCGGCGCGCGGCGGGGAGGGCGAGCGCGGCGGCGGCGACGCCGGGCGCGAGGCCTCGGCGGCCCGCGGCGGGGAGGGCGAGCGCGTGGGGCTGGCGGCGGCAGGCGAGAGGCTGCGGCGGCGGGCGGTCGGCGGCGAGAGGCTTCGGCGTCCCGCGTCGCGCGCGGGGCTGGCGGGCTCGCCGGCCCGGCCGCGGTGCGGCTCCCAGGTGCCCTGGTGCGGCCTGGTCTGCGCCTGGGCGGCGCGGCGGCCGTCTCCCGCGTGCCGGGCCGGCGCCGCGTCGGGGGCGAGCGCGTCGGCGCGCACGCCTCCCTCGGGCCTGTAGACGTGGACGGCGTGGTGGTACTTGCCGTTGTACCCTCCAAAGGCGACGATGCAGCTCGCGAGGGGCACCGAGGTCAGCGAGGCGCCCTCCGAGGCGATGGCCGAGTCTGGGGGCGTGTGTCCGAGCAGGGTCCAGCGCAGCGCCAGCTCGCCGCCGGCGGCTCCGCGGAGCGCGGCGCGCAGCGGCTCCAGGTCGAGCGCCCACATGTCCGCGCAGCCGCCCTCGTTGTCCCCGCCGCCGATGACGTACAGCACGCCAGCCAGCTCGGCGGCCGCGTGGCCGGCGCGCGCCGAGGGCGCCGCGCCCGAGGCGGGGAGGACGGGCGCCCAGGCGCCGGCGTCGACGTCCAGGACCCACGCGTCGCCCAGGACCGTCGCGACGGACCCCCCGCCGTGCACCAGCACGCGGCCGCCGTCCAGGGCGACGGCCACGTGCGAAGACCGAGCGGGAGCCCGCGCGGACGACGCAAACAGCAGAGGCAGAGGGGGGACCGACGAGGACGACCCGGCAGAGGCGCCGTCGGCAAGGCCGTCGGCAACGTTACCGTTGGCGAGGCCGTTGGCAAGGCCGTCGGCGACGTCACCGTTGGCGAGGCCATCGGCAAGGCCGTCGGCGGCGTTACCGTTGGCACGGCCGTCGGCGGCGCTTCCGGCCTGCTTCTTGGCGCCCCGGCCTCCAAAGCCGAAGACGCCGCGGAGGCGCGCGAGCCCTCCCGGGCCGCGCGCGGTCGCAGAGCCGGCAACGGCGGCGGTTCGGGCCCCGACGACGCGCCTCCAGGCGCGTCCGGCGACGTCGTAGATCCAGGCGTCGTCGAGCGTCTTGCGGAAGGCGTCCTCGCCGCCGTACACCAAAACCTCGTCGCGGCCCGGCAGCGCCGTCGCCGACTGGCCCGCCCGGGCGCACGGGCAGGGGCCCGGCGAAGGCGGGGCGGAGGAGACGGCGCCCCCCTTTGCCGCGCGGGCGGCCTCGGCGTCTCCGCCTCGACCGGCCGCCTCGGCGTCTCCGCCTCGACCGGCCGCCTCGGCGTCTCCGCCTCGACCGGCCGCCTCGGCGTCTCCGCCTCGACCGGCCGCCCCGCCCCGCTCCCCGGGCCACTGCTTTTCCCACTCGAGGGTTCTGCCGTCGAGCTTCCAGACCTCGAGGTGGGTCGGGCCGTCGTGCGAGAGCCCCGCGAAGAGGTAGAGGTCGCCCCGCACCGTGGCGGCCGCGCCGCCCGCGGTGGCGGGCGGCCGGGCCGTCTCCGGGAGCCCCTGGCCGAGACGGGTCCAGGTGAGGTCCTCGAGGCCGAGCGCCCAGGCGTCGCCCAGCGCGCGGCCCTTGAGCGTGCCGCCCGCGATGACGAGGCGCGAGCCCACGAGCGAGGCGGCGTGGTCGTGCCGCGCGGGCGGGCGAGGGCCCGAGCCCACGTACGGAGACACCCACGAGCCGTCCACCACCACGTCCGCCACCGACCGCGTCGGGCCCCGGGACCCCGCCCGGGACCCCGCCGCCGCCGGCGCCGGCGAACGAGACGCGGACCGAGAGCCAGACGGAACGGGCGAACGCATCCGCGGCGCAGGCGCAGGGGCGGCCTCCGAGGGAGCCGCGGCCGACGGCGCTGGGGCGGCGGCGGCAACGGCAGCGTCAGCGTCAGCGGCGGCAACGGCAGCGTCGGCGTCAGCGTCGGCGTCAGCGTCGGCGTCAGCGGCGGCAGCGGCAGCGCCGGCGGCAGCGCCGGCGGCGGCGGCGGCGGCGGCAGCGACAGCGGCGCCGGCAGCGTCAGCGTCAGCGTCAGCGGCGACCTGCTCGCCCTCCCCCGGAGCCCCGCCCTCGGCGCCGGCCAGCCCCGCCTCCTCCCCTTGGGCTCCGGCCTCGCCCTTCTGGTCCTCCTGGTCCTTCTGGTCCTCCTGGTCCTTCTGGTCATCGTCTTGAGCGTCGTCGTCGTCGACCTTTTCAACGTGCGCGTGCCACGCGGGATCGTCCTCTTCCAGCGTGCGAACGTAAAGTCGCATGGCCTCGATTGAGGGGAGATTTCCGAGCTCACTCCAAAATTGCCACTTGGCGTTCGTCACGACGTTCCACGACCACGGCTTGGGCTCCTTGCACGGGCCCACCGTCGCCTGCTGATGCAGAGCGTACAGCGTCAGTCGGGTTTCGTCCGAAAGCGTCTTCGACCCTGCGCACGGGGGAAGCGGAGCGGAAGAGGGGAAGATGAGACGCCAAACGGCGAGAGGGGGACGGAAAGGGGGCGCGTCGAACGGCGAGAGGACGGGAAAGGGGCGCGCCGAACGGCGAGAGACGGACGGGGAGGGGGCGCGCCGAACGGCGAGAGGGAGGCGCAAAAGGTGAGACGCCAAACGGCGAGAGGGGGACGGAAAGGGGGCGCGTCGAACGGCGAGAGGACGGGAAAGGGGCGCGCCGAACGGCGAGAGACGGACGGGGAGGGGGCGCGCCGAACGGCGAGAGGGGGGCGCAAAAGGTGAGACGCCGAACGGCGAGAGGGGGACGGAAAAGGGGCGCGCCGAACGGCGAGAGACGGACGGGAATGATGAGACGCCAAACGGCGAGAGGGGGACGGAAAGGGGGCGCCAAACCACCGGCGACCCCCCCTCCCGCGGCCCCCAACCCCCTCCCCCTCCCGTACGGGGCCGGACGAGACGGAGACGGCGCTCCGCCCACCCCCTTTCCACCCCCCCCCTCTCCCCTCTCCCCCCCCACCCGCCACCTCCGCTCGCGCGCGCAGCCTCGTGCTCGCCGATCCACCCCCCCCGGCCTCCCCCCGGCCTCCGCCTCCCGAAGCCCAAACGCCCCCCCCTCCCCGCACGCCCCGCGCCGCGCGGCCTCCTCCGAGCCTGCTCCGCCCGGACCGCGCCGATCGAAGCGATCGTCTCGCGCCCAGAGCCACCGCGCGCCACCCGCCCGCCGCCTCGTCGCGCGCGCCCAGCGCCGCGGCGCGGGTCCCGCGAGGTCCGGGGCCGGTCGGTTGGCCGCGGGTGGCAGGCGACGCGTGGGGGAGCGAAAAGGGGGAAAGGGCGGAGCCGGGTCTCGCGCGCGACTGGGCGCCGGCCCTCAAGACGGCGGCTCCCTCCAGACGCCCCGCGCGAGATCCGCCCCCCTGCAAAGCGCCCAAACCGCACCCACGCCCGCACCGCGCGCGCAGGGCCGCGGTCGGCGCACGCAAACCCTCCGCCGGCTCCCTCCTGCCCCCACCCGACCGACCGCCCCACTCCGTTCCCCCTCCCCCCCCCCTCCGCACGTCCCCTCCCACGCAAATCGCCGAACAAACGCGCGGGCGCCGGCGCACCCGCCCGCTCGAGGCCGTCGACGTAGAGCACCGCGGCGCGAAACTTGTCGGGATATGGAAGCAGCGCCGTGGGAGTCGGCATGGCTGCAATCGGCGTCGACAAAGCCGCTCGCGCGGGCGATCGCGCTCGGGCGCCGCCGAGGCCGCTCGAGGCCCGCGGGCCGAGCCCAGATCGGTCCGACGACCGGCCTGGGGAAGAGCACGCCCGCGCGGCGGGCGATCGAATGCACGCGCGCAGCTCGAACACCGCAAGCCTCCCCGGCCCGATGCGCGCTTCGGCCGCGATCGGGCGAGAGGTGCGCGGTGCCGCGGGGCGCGCCGGGGCGATCGCCGCGCGGGGCGCGCGCGAGGCCGCGCGCGACGGGAGCGCGCGCGCGGCGGAGCGACCGGGAGAGGTGGATGGGCGCGGGGGGGGAACGGGAGGGGGGGGGAGGGGAACGGGAGAGGGGGGGGGGAACGGGAGGGGGGGGCCCGTGGGCAGGCGGAGGAGGCGGGGAGCGGAGCGGGCCGCGTGTGTACCAACTCCGGTCTTCTCGACTCGGAGAGGTTCGTCCCTGCCCGGCTTTGCCGGAAGTACTCCCCCCACGCACCTCGGGGTAATCGCCTGCGCCCCACGGGCGCCTTCTGCTTGATGGAGTAGAAGACAAAGTACAGAAGTGCGTCGACGACGACAAGCGCCTCGAGCCGAGAGGCCGCGGCGACGACGGCTGCAAAACCCGTCAGCTGCAGCGCGTCGTCGGCTGCGGCGCACAATCGCCCGCTCCCCCCCCCCCCCCCCCCCCCCCCCCCCCCCCCCCCCCCCCCCCCCCCCCCCCCCCCCCCCCCCCCCCCCCCCCGGCCCTCCTGGACCCCCCATCCACCCCCGCCCCTCCACTCCCCCTACAAACCGAGCTGCCTCCGCCCCCCCCTCACCCTCCCCCCCCCTTCCCCCTCCCCGCCCCGTCTCCCTCCACACTCCCGAGCAAGAAGGCGGGCGAGGAAGTACGTGGACGGGGTGCGGGGGGGGAGGGAAGGGAGAGGGGAAGAGGGAGTGGTGGACACGCAGCAAGGAAGGGGAAGGGGGAGAGGGGAAGAGGGGAGGAGAGAGGCAAGGGGGAGGGGTGAGCAAGGGGGGGGGAGGGAAAGGAAGCGGGGCGAAACGCACCCCGAAACACCAGCGGATGGGCTTTCGGGCACCTCGGCCCGGCGGGGTGGCGGGGGCGGGACGAGCGGCGCGCGGCGGCGCGCCGTCG
>PGFX01000778.1:0-16999 GCA_003612995.1 Prototheca bovis | reverse complement strand
CCCCCCCCCTCCCCCCCCCCCCCCCCCCCCCCCCCCCCCCCCCCCACCACCACGGTCCCCACGCGCCCAGCCGCGTCCGCGTCGAAGCGTCACCGCGCGCCTCGCGCGGCGCCGCGGCGACAATGTCCGTGCGCAGCAGAGCGAGACGCAAACCGGTGCGGGTGCCGAGGCGCGACGCACCTGCGTCCAGCAGCGAGCGCTGCTCGTTCGAAAGAAGGTGGACGGCACCTCGCCCGCCTCGGGGCAGGAGCAGCTTGATGGAGGGGTAGGAGACGCCGAAAACCTGCGCCAGGTGCTGCCCAAGCGCCCGCAGAGACGTGTTGAAGGGCAACTCGAACGTCTCGACACGGTGATTGTACGAGACCTCGAAGCGCAGGATCGGCGCCGCCCGCGGCGGCACCGCCGCAGGCGGGCGACGTCCCCCGCGAAAAAAATCGAACATCGCGCCGACCGCCGGCTCGTCGAGGGCGGACAAACGTCGATGGTGCGGCGTTCGCGGCGGCAATCGCGCGCGCGGCGGCCTCGGGCGCGCGTGGGCGCCGAGCGCGAGAGCGGAGCGCCGCGCTCAGAGGAGCGGGGGGAGGGGATCCGAGATCCGAGACGCGCACGCCGCACGTCGCCGCCGGGCAATCCGCAGCGGGAGTAGCGCCGTTGCTCGACCCGAATTCGACGCATCGAACGCGGCTTTGTCGCGATCGCCGCGCCGCGACGCGCCGGAGCCTGTCCGGCTTTCCCGCGCGCGCGCGGCCTCGGAAAGAGGGGGGGCGCGGGGGAGGGGGGACGGGGGACGGGAGGGGGGGGAGAGGAGGACGGGGGACGGGGGACGGGAGGGGGAGGGGGGGCGCGGAGGAGAGCGGGCGGGGGGGGCGGGAGGGAGGGAGGCAGGAAGGCGCCCGACCTGCCCACCCGCCTTCGGCAATCCCTGGCGCGGCGCGGCCGGGACCAAGCTCTCGGCGGGCGGCGCCGCGGTCCTCCCTCGCTCCCAACTTTCGCCGTTGCGCGCCCGCCCCGAAAGGGATAGAGAAAACTCAGCAGTCATGAGCATGCAGCCCGGCCAGGACTGGAACCCGGTGCGTGCCTCCCGGACGTCGCGGGGCCGGCGTCTCGACCCTCGCTGGCCGAATGGCCTGCTGCCGTCTCCCGACTTCCTCGCCGTCCGCTTTCGAGCATGCCCGCCTCCCCCCCCCCTCCCCGCGCGCAGGTGGTCCTTCGCAAGAAGGCCGCCACGACGGCCCAGGCGACGTCGAGCAAGGCCGTCAACGCCGCCATCCGCTCCGGTGCGCGGCGGCGTCGCGTGCGCGCGCCGGGGCGATCTGCCGGGCGCCTGCTCCTTCCCCGCGCGGTGACCCACCGCGCACGGGCGCAGCGCGAGCGGCTCGCCTCCCTCGCTCGTCGGCGTTGCCCTTTACGACGGAGAGGACGCGTGCGGCGACGGTCGATGGCGAGCGAGGCGGGCGGGCGGGCGGACGGCGAGGAGAAGCGGGGGCCGAGGCGAAGGCGATGGCGACGGCGAGCGCGGGCGGCGTCTCGAGAGTTCGGGAGACGCGCCGACGTGGGGTGCAAGGGAGGCAGTGAAGAGGGAGAGAGGGGGGGGGGTGAGGAGGAGAAGGGCGGGGCAGGCGTTGGGCCAGGGGCTCGCAGGGCGTTCTGTGGGCATCTCGTCTCTCGGTTCTTGTTTCTCGTCTCTCACCGCTTGCTTCTTGTTTTTTTGCTTCTTGCCTCTCGTCTCTCGGTTCTTGCCTCTTCTCTCTCCCCTGTTGCCTTTCGGGTCGCTGTCCATCTCTCGCCTGGCCCTTTTTCCTCTTTTTTCTGATCCGGCTTGCGTTCCTCACCCTGTTCTCGCGCGTTCCCCCCCCCTCCCACGGCAGGCGGTCAGGTGGACACGATCAAGAAGATGACTGGCGGCCAGAACCGCAGCAGCCACAGCGCTCCGGTGTCGAATGCCGCAAAGATCGACAACGAGACGGAGAACTTCAACATCGAGCACGTGTCCGTGGAGCTCAAGCGTCAGATCCAAAAGGCGCGCATGGCCAAGGGCATGACGCAGGCGCAGCTCGCGCAGGCCATCAACGAGAAGCCGCAGGTCATCAACGAGTACGAGTCGGGCAAGGCCATCCCCAACGGCGCCATCCTCAACAAGCTCTCCAGGGCCCTCGGCGTCACCCTCCGCAAGCACAGCGCCAAGAAGTGATCGCGACAAGAAAACGCGACCGCGCACCCAGGGCAGAGCCAAGAGCCGACCGGTTGCAAGCGCATCGTGGGCGGCGCAAAGTTCCCATGGATCGCAAGCGCACCGAGGGCGGTGCAACGTTTCCATGGATCGCAAGAGCCCGCCTCATCGGCGGAGCCAAGTTCCGACGGATCGCGCGTGCACGCCCGGAGAGTGATTGAAAAAAGGCAGGGACACGGCTCGGTCGTGTTCGCGGCCGTGCGGCTCCGATGCCGCACGACCCCCGCCTGGAGATCCTCGCCGAAACCGGCACCGCCCCCGGTGCCCTTCGCTCGCCCGTCTTTTTTTTTATCCGAGCCGAGCCCAGGCCACGGAGGGAGGAGGCGACGGGGGCCAGAGCCAGGCGCCGGTCTGCGACCGGTGACGATGCGGTCGAGTGCGCCGGCGCTGCCGATCGCCTCTTGCCGCTTCGCCCCTGCAGATTGGTCCTCGCGGATCCCCTCCCCCCCCTCCCCTTTCCGCACACGCCTCGGCGCCTCTTTCCCGCTCGCGGAGCGTTCGCGGCCACGTGTGCCTTTCCGTAATCGCCGCCGCCTGCGCCATTCCGGCCTCGACCAAGGATGAGGGGAGGGAGGATCGAGCGAGTGGCGCGGGGCGCGGGGGAGGCGGCGGTCGGGCCAGAGTGCGCCTCGCCCTCTCCCTGCAGCCGCGCGTTGCGGCCGCGGGACGCGCGGATGCCGATTCCTCTCGGCGCGAAAAGGAAGCGGAAAGCTTCGCACCGATAGAGGCGACGGAATCGGAACCTTCGACGAGGAAGCCTGCGCCGACGCCGGTCTCGATCCGTGGCCCGAGGCTGCCCCCATCTTCTTCCCGCTTCTCGTCCGCACAAGTTGCCCACTCGCCCACCGCGTGTCCCCGCTTCCGCTTCCCCGCCCTCGCTTCCGCGTCCCGCCGCTCGGCTCTTCCGAATCTCGATCGTTGCATGCGGCCTTGCGGCCGCGCAGAAAAAAAGGGGACGCGGGACGAAGCCGCGCCCCCTCTCCCCGGGCGCCGACGAGAGACCTCATCTCAGAGCCTCTCGTCGGCGTCCTCCCGCGGAGCGCGGGGCGGGGGAAAGAAAGGGGGGTGGGGGGGAGTGATGCGAACACGATGAAAAGCGAACGGAGCGTGGAGCGCTCGACGAAGTTGGCGATGGCTTCGGGAGGAGCAAAACGGGGTCGCGGGAGTCGGGGGTCTCGGGAGCAGCATGGGGCAAACCCGCTCCCTCTCCCGCTCCCGCCTCGCTCCCTCACTCCTGCCTCTTCTGCTGCTCCTCGACCGAAGGCACGGCGGGCCCGGCGATCAGGGACCAGACGTAAAAGCCCGTCATGCCGGCGGTCGGCAGGCCGAACGCCACGCGCAGCGCCGTCGACGTCAGCAACATCGGGCCAAACAGAACCGCGTAGAACAGCCAGACCGTCACCACTGCGGGGGGGGGGGAAGAGGCGGAAAGGCAAAGCGTTGGACGAGCCCAAACCCAGGCGACGTGCCCGCAGGAAGACGACGCGCGCGCGACGTCGCTCGCCTATCGCGCCTCGCGCCGCATCTTCTTCGCCTCCGCGACCTCCGCAGCACCCCTCCCCACCCCGCCCCCCTCCCCCCGCCTCCTCCGACACGCGGTCGCACCGCCCCCACCGCTTCCGCGCTTTGCCCTCGCCGCCGCGACCTCGGCTGCCGTCCCGGAAGCCAAACGTACGCAGGCTCAGAAGAGTCGAGTTCTTCTCGGCGCGTCCCTGGCGGTACTCGCGCAGGTTCTTGATCGACGCATACGTCAGGATCGTGCACACGATCGCGCCGTAGCCTGCACGGGCGCGCAAAAGGGCAACGGGAGGGGAGGGGCTGCGATTGGCGCGGGCGCGCCCGCACGGCTCGGCCCGGCGAGTTCGCGGCCGATCGAACGCCTCGAACACGCGCTCAAAACCCACTTGCCCGCGCGCCGCCGCAGCGCCACCGCGCAGCGACGGCGCGCGAGGCGCCCGGCGCCGACGCGCGTGACGCACCGAGGAACGCAAAGCTGCGCGCGGCGATCGCCCCGATCGGCACCAGGACGCCGATGACCGCCACGAACGGAAACGTAAAGCAGAATGGATACATGTTGGCGACGCGGGCAGACTCGGAGAACCGGCGACGAAAAGGAGGGGGCGGCGCGTGCGGCGCGCGCGCAGAGCCGCCCCTCTTCTCCCCCTCGGCGCGCGCGCCCTGCCGCCCCCGCTCTCCCCCCTCGGCGCGTGCGCCCTGCCGTCCCTCTTCTTTCCCTCGGCGGGCGCGCCCTGCCGTCCCTCTCCTCTCCCTCGGCGCGCGAGCGGCCGTCCAACCCCGCGAACTGGCGCTGCGGCGCGACCTCGGGAGCGTTGCCGGCGCTCGCGGCGAGCTTTTCGTCGCAAGGCGCGGGAGGACGGGAGCCCGCGTGGCGCGCGCCCGGGGCCGCCGCGGCTCCGGCGGGCCGGATCGAGCCGCCTTGGATCGCGATCGGACCACTTTGGCGCGTTCTGGAGCTTTGTGAGGGTGCCTAGGGCCGGTTCAGGCGTCGCGACGACGGCGACCGCGAGGGAGCGTCCCCGCCGCGCCGGCGGTTTGTGCGCGCCCGAAAGAAAAAAGAAGAGGGGGGGCGGAGAGGGGGGCGTCAGAGTGAGGTGGGAGACGGGCGCTCCGCGCCGTCTCGACCCCGCGGCTCGCCGCGAACGAAGAGCGCAATCGCACGCGGGCCGACACGAGCGGATCGCGGCGCGCGATCGAAGAGGCGACGCGCGGGGGTCCCCAGCGCTCTCGGTCGGCGCCCGGGGCCCCTTTCTCGCGCCCCGGGCCGCCGCCGAGCTTTGGTGGTCCGCGCGGCTCGAGCGGAGGGAGCCGGGTCGGGACGCGAATCCGCGCGCCGCCGCGCCGCGAGGTCGACCCCCCTCGCGACATGTCGCCTCGATCCGGCGACGCGACGCGCGACGCGCGGCGAGCTGCGCTTCCGCGGCTTCCCAGCCGATGCCGCGCGGACGCGCGCGCGCGCTGGGCTCCCGCCGACCTCCCCCCCGCACCCCCACCCCTGCACGCTCCGCCCCCCTTCCCCGCCGACGGTCGCGTTCGCGCCGTCGCGCCGATCCCAGGCGCGCACGCGACCAAAAGTCGCCGACGCGTCTCCCCGGCCGTCTGGGGTCGCGCAGTGAACCCGCGCGGGCTGCTCCTGGTCGAGCGAGCCCGCCGCGGCGCCCGACATTCTTACGCGCGAGGCGCGCCCACCGCCCCCCTTCCCTTCCCCCCTTCCTCTCCGCCGCGCTCGCGGCGCCCAGGCGGGCAAAAACTCCGCCGGTCGGGCGCGCGCAGCAGGGCTCGATTCGCTCCGCGGTCGGCCTCTCGCGCCCGAGCGCCGAGCGCGACAGCGGAGCGAGCCTGCCCTCGCCCCCCCGCGCGTGTTGACGGGACGGACGGCCGGCGCCCACGCGCTCGTCCTCCTCGAGTCGGACGTCAGCCCCCTCTCTCTCCCCTCTCGCCACCTGTTCCCACCCCCTCCCCCCGGCCGGGCGAAAGCGCGTCCAGGCCTCGCGCCCTCACCCGCGGCCCCTCCCGTCCGTGCCACGGCGCCGTCGCGGCGCCTCGGGACGCGATGGCGGACCCGCCGCGCGATCCGTGGCCCTTTGTCGGGCATGGAGGCTTCACCTCAGCGCCTGGCCAGCCGTGGCCGTTCCAAGCGCCCGGATCCGCGGGCGCGGCCCTCGACGCCCCGACGCCGCTGGGCGCCGCGCCCGGCGTCGCTCCGCGCTGGCCCGGCGCCGCGCCGCCGCCCCACCCCGGCGCCGCAGCCTGGGAGGGCGTGCCGCCGCCCGGTCTCTCGGCGCCCGGCGGCGGTTCCTCGGGCGCCTTTGGCCCGCTCGGCGGCGGCGGCGGCAGCGGCGGCAGCGGCGTCGGCGTCGGCAACGGTGGCGGCGGCGTCTACGCGGTTGCGCAGGGCGGATTCGGCTGGCCCGTCGTCGGCGGCGCCGAAACCTTTGCCGAGGAGCCGCCCGCCAAGCGGCACGCGATCGTGGGCGCCGGCGTGCCGCCGCCCGGCCACCCGTCGTGGGGCCCGACGCTCGCCGGCGTGTGGGGCCCCAGCGGCGGTTCGCCGCAGGCGTCGTCGTGGGACTGGCAGATGCAGCGCCAGGGCGGCGTGGGCGCCGCAACGCCCGGCCTGGGCTCGATGTCATCGGGCGTGGACGCCCCGGCCGCCGCCGCCGCCGCCGCCGCGCGCGGCGTCCCGCCGCCCGGGCCGGTCGGCCTGGCCGGCATGGCGGGCGTGTCCGCCGGCCTGGGCTCTGGTGAGCGCTCCCTGAGCTCTGGGCGCCTATACGGCATGCCGCGCCCAGGGTCGCACCAGGACCTCTGCCTGCCGCCGGGTGGCGCGATGCTGGCGGGGCCACCCCAGGACCTGCGCCTGTCGCAGGGTGGGGCTCCCCGTCCGGGGTCGCACCAGGACCTGCGTCTGGCGCAGGGCGGCGCGGCCGTGCGGTTCGCGGCGGCGCCTGCGGCGCCGCCGCACCGCCAGACCCCCTTGGTGCCCGGGGTGTCTGCCGGGCAGTCGCACCTCGAGTCGCTGCGGTGGCAGCAGGAGGAGCACTTGCTGATGCAGCAGCGACTGCGGGACCAACACGCGTTCCAGAACCAGGCGCTACTGAGGCAGCAGCAACAGGAGAAGCTCATGCTCGAGGAGCAGGGCATGATGCCTCGCGCACCGCAGCCGCAGCAGCGGCTCGAGGAAGAGCAGCAGCTGCGCGCGCGCCTTGTGCCGCCCGCGCAGGCCTCGCAAGCCGCGCAGCTGCACCTGAGCTCGCGCATCCCGTTCGGACCCGCGCATGGAGCTCTCCCGTGCGGACTCGCGGGCGTGCAGGCCGCGTCCGGCGCACCTCCGACGCGTTCGCCGCCGCCAGGCGCCGGTTCGGGGCCCTCGTCCGGCTCGGCCGGCGGCGACCGCGCCGGCGGCCGCGGCACGCCCACGGCCGACAGCGGCGCCGCGATGGCCGTCGCGATGGCCTCGGCCGAACGGTACGGTGACTCTGGTGCCGCGGCGGTGGCCGTGGGGGGCGTCCCCCCCCCGCATGTGCGGCTGCCGCCGCCGCAAGGAAGCTTTGCGTCCCCGGCCGATGTCGCGTCGCTGCCGCTCCAGAGCGCGCGGTCGCTCGAGCCTGGTCTCTCGTCTGGCCCGCGCGGCCTCGCCGCCGAGCGCGAGGCCTCCTCGGCCGCGGGATTTGCCCTGCCGCGCGCGGCCGAGGAGGCTGCGGCCGCCATCGGGCTGGGGCTCCAGCGCGGCGCCTCGGATGCCCACTCGCGCGCGGCGCTCTACGCCGCCGGCCCGGGCTCCGTCCCAGAGATCTCTCCGCAGCTCTCCTCCCGCGCGACGCCGGTCGCCGAGGGCTCGTGCTCGCCGCCGGCCCCGGCCTCCGCCCCGGTCGAGGCCGGGACGACGCCGCCGCCCCCCGCGGCCGCCGCGGGCGGCAGGGGAGGTCGCGCAGCGCGAGGCGGTCGGGGCGGCCGCGGAGGCCGCGGGGGGCGCGGAGCGACGGCCAGCACCAAGGCCGCCGCCGCCGCGGAGGCCGAGGCCGAGCTCAGGGTGCCGCCCGACGAAGGCGGCGCGGGCGCCTCAAGCTCCCTTCCCGCGCCGGAGGGTGTCGAGGCGGAGCCGTTGGCCGAGAAGGCGGCACCGACGACCAAGGCGGGCGGCCGTGGGACCGGCAAGGGCGGCCGCGGGGGCGCGGGCCGCGGCCGCGGCCGCGGCCGCGGAGCCTCGAAGGCTCGCGGCGGCGCCTCTCGCGGCCGCGGCCGCGGCGCCAAGGCGCAGGAGACGTCCGCGGCGGCCGCCTCGGCGGCTCCGTCGTCGCCGACGCCGCTTGGCGCTGCGTCGTCCGGGTCGCTCGGCGACGAGCTGGGCTCGGGCGTCGGGTCGGCGAGCGGCGACGACCGCGACGAGACGACGTCCCGCACGGCGGGTCCGCTGCCGTACGAGGAGCGCATCGCCCGCATCCGCGCGAGCCAGGCGCGGTACCGGGAGCGCATGCGCGCGCAGCGGGGCTCGCTGGAGGGCAGCTTCCGTGAGGTTTCGCAGCAACTGGACGCCGCGCGCGGCGAGGGATCCTACCTCAAAGAGCACGGCGCCGCGCTCGAGAAGATTGCCGGCATCCAGGAGGCCTTTCAGCGCCTCCTCGAGGCGGGCGCCGTGGTGTCGCGCGCAGACCACGCCGCGCTTGAGGCCGCCATGGCGGCCACCGCCTCGGAGACGCTTGCGCAGCACGAACTCTTCCGCGCGGCGCGGACCGTCAACTGGCGCGACTCGGACGACAAGGCAGACGGAGGCGAGGGCGAGGAGGGCGGCGGCAAGGTCCCCGACACCTCCCAGACCGCCGCCGAGACCCCAGACGCCGCCGAGACCGCCTACGAGGCCGCTGACGCGGCAAAGGAGGAGCCAGCCCGGAGCGCCGGGCTCGAGAGGGGCGCCACGGAGGCAGGCCGGTCGCCCGCGATTTTTGCCGCCGCCGGCGAGGCCGACGGCAGGGCCGGAGCCGACTCGACGGGCGCGGGACGCGGGCGGGCAGATCGTAGCTCGACGCTCGCGCCCGCGGCTGCCGAGGTGGACCGCATCTCGGTTTCTACCGCGACCCCAGATGCGCCCGCGGCGGCCGCTTCCACCGCGACCACCGACGCGCCCGCGGCGGCCGCCTCCGCGGCCGTCGAGCGTGGCGACGTCGACATGGCGTCCGCCCGCGAGGAGAGGTCCGAGGCCGCCGCGGCCAGCGCGGCGGCTGGCGCCGCCTCCGTCTCCAGCGCGGTCAAGGATGCGGCGGAGAGCGCGAGCGCGAGCGCCACTGCCACCGCGGCCGTCCAGGCGGTCGCCGGCCTCGGCGGTCCAGCTGCGGCAAACGCAGAGGAGCGGCGGCCGGGAGATGCCGAGGACTCTGGGCTGGTCATCCTCGAGTCTCGGCGAGACCTCGAAAAGGAGGACTGGGTGTCTTCGCTGATGGCCAACCGCCGCCGCGAGCTGCTCCGCTCCAAGAACTGGCACCCGACCGTCTCGCGCTCCGACGGCGACCCCGGGCAGGTCGAGGTCGCGGCCCCGCGCGAGGTCCCGCTGGCCTCCTGGGCGGCGCTCGTGGGATCGACGCAGAGCGAAGGCATCTCGACGGCCGGCTGCGATGGGTTTGGCGACGTCGACTCGCCAAAGGGCGCCGGCGTCGATGCGGCCTCGCCCGAGACCGACCTGGCCGCCGCGCCCGCGGTCGCGCTCTCAGGCGCGGCTCGCGGCGCGGCGTCGTTCGAAAAGCCCTTTTCCGTCTTCGCCGACTGCTGGGGGTCGCGCGTCGACGGGACCGTGCCGGCGCACCCGGCCTACATGGCGTACGCCGCCGCGCGTGCCAGGGTGCTCCCCCAGGGCGGTCGCGGCCACGGGCCCGGCGCGCGTGGCCCCGGAGGCGCGACCGGGCAGCCTGGAGCTGCGGGCATTGAGGCTCTCGAGGCCATGCTCCGCGACCCCAACCCCGACGACGACGTCGTGTTTCGGCTCCGAAATCCGGGCGATCCGATCGGGAGGCCGAAAAAGGCCAAGAAGAGCTCGGAGGAGGGCGGCGAGACCGCAGGCGAGGCCAAGGTCGCTGGCGACGCGGCCGTGGCCGCGGCGGACGGCACCGCGGCGGCAGGCGGCGCGGCCGGCGCCGGGCCGGTGCCTCCCGGTGCGCGCGCGGTCTCGCCGCCTCTGCTGCGGCCGCCTCCGCCGGGCGCCTTCGTGGGTGCGGGCGTCTGGCGCCTCGAGGGCGCGTCGTCTGAGTGCGATGTGCTCTCGGACGTCGTCGGCATCGGAGACTGGGGCAGCGACCCGGAGCCGCCCTGCTCCAAACCCTCGCCGCAGAACTGGGGGGTCGGCTCCACGCGCAAGGACGCTGACGATTCGGACGACAGCGACGAGGACGAGGGCGAGGAGAGCGACAACGACGGCGGCGGCAAGCTGGGCAAAAAGGCCAGGGGCGCCGCGAACAAGGGCAAGGGCTCCGAGAGCGGCCGGTCCTCGGGCAAGAACTCTGGCGTCGCTCGCTCGTCGTCGTCGAGCGACGCTCTGCCGGTAGGCGTGCGCGGCATGCTGCTGCTACGGTCGTCGATCGCGCAGGGCGGGTACGGCACCTCCGACTACACGGTGGTCAACGGCTATGGCGTGGGACCCATCCCGTTCAGGCCCTTGGCCAGCCGCCCCTTCGGTCCGCCCTACCCCTCGCCCTACGGCCCGCACACGGGCACGCGCGGCCCGCCGCTTTCGTTCGGCTACTCGGCGCCGCAGCACGCGGCTCGCTCGCTCGCCTTTGCGGCCGCCAACGGCACCGGCGCCGCGCGGCTCGCGGGCCAGCCGGTGCTCGAGGCGCCGGCCTCGCACCCCGGGGTTCGGGCGCGCTCGCTGTCGATCGCCACGACGCCCTACCACCCGGATTACCCCGGCCTGTCGCCGAGCCAGCGCGCGATGCTGGACGTGGCGTTCGACGCGCTGCTTCCGGCGCTGCCGGCTGGCAAGGCGCGCGACTCGTTCGTGCAGGACGCGCCGCCAGAGGCGCTGCTGCGCGCCGCGCGCGGCGCTTGGGCGCTGCATCGCAGCGTGGTGGACGGCTGCGCGGCCTCGTGGACCGACCCGGACCGCAGCGACGCCAAGATCCGCGTTGACCTCGCGCGCCTCGACGCCTCGCGCGACGTCGCCATGACCTGCATGCTGCGCCTCGCCGTCTCGCGCCCGGACCTCGTCTCCTCGATCATGCGCCGCGGCGACGCGGGGGGCGAGGCGGGCAAGGCTCCCGAGGCCGCGGATGCCGCGCCCGGGACCGACGCCGCCAAGGCGGCAGGCGAGGGAGCGGAGGACGCCGCCGCCAAGGCCGAGGGCGCCTCCGAGTCCGAGTCCGCTCCCGGGGACGCGGCCCCTGCGTCCGCCGGGGGGCCCGGCGCCGCGAGCGCAGCCACCCCGTCGTCCTCGACCTCGCCGCTGCCGTCCTTCCCGTTGCCGGCGCGCCCCCGCCCGCCGCCGCAGGCGTGGGACGAGGAGACGTCCATCCCGTACTGGTCGTGGGTCTCCTCGCTGCTGGCGCTCTCGCGACCGCAGGTCCGGGAGATGATCCGCATGCAGCGGTCGTTCGAGGACGAGCTGGAGCGCCTGGCGGCCTCGCGTCGCGACGCCATCGAGGCCATCTGCCGCTGCGACGATGGCTGGAAGCTCCAGGAGGGGGAGGCGCCCGAGGGCAGGGGGGGCGACGGTGCCGACGCCTCTGCCGGCGGTGGCGCGGCGGCGGCGGGCAAGCGCCGCGGCGGGGGTGCCGGCGGCGGGCGCGGGAGGGCCGGTGGCGGCCGTGGAGGTGGCCGCGCCGGTCGTGGAGGCGGCCGCAACGGCAAGGCCGCCGCTGCCGCCGCCGCCGCCGCCGCCGCCGCGAACGGGGGCGCCGACGAGGGCGGGGCGGCCGGCGGCGCCCACGCGTCCGGGAGCGGGCCGGCGCTGCCCGTCCCCCCGCCTCGGCGCGTGGTGGACGGCGACTTGGCGGTCTCGTGCAGCGCGCTGCTGTCCCGTGCGGCCGCGATGGCGCGCCTGGAGCTGCTGGAGCGGGACGAGCGCGACCTGCTCGTGGACGTCACGGCTCGCCTGCTGGGCGTGCTGCGCGTCGGGCAGAAGCTCGTCATCGTCGCCGTCTCGTGCCCCGAGGTGCCGCCCTTTCTCGCCATCCTCAAGGCCGTCGCGACCAGACCCGAGGAGGCCCTGCTTTACGCCGACCACCTCGACGCCGAGGCGGCCGAGAGGGAGGTGTGAGGGAGGCGCGCAGAGGGCTACGTGCAGGTCGTCTCGCGTTGCCCGAAACGACCAAGGCGGTAGGAGGGAGAACACAACGCGGACCCTCCCGCTCTGTGCTTGCCACCACCGCCAGCGCCGCCGATGCCTTTGCCGCTGAGAGGTTCCTCGCCGCGTTGGTCGAAAGGGGTCACAAGAGCGCGCTCGAGCGCGCTCTTGTGACCCCTTTCGACCGTCCTTTTGACAGTGCGTTGCACGTTTCGATCCGACGCGCCCGGCATCGGTCTCTCCACCGCTCCTGCTCCCCTCCGTCCGCCGGCCGGGTGCGCGCTTCCCGCCGCCTCTCCTCGCTCGCAACTTTCCCCTCCTCCCTTTTCTCACCCGCTCCCTGCGCTCCGTGCTCCCTCCTGCTCTTCCCCGGTTTTCTTCTCCATGTCCTTTTTCCTTCTGCGCCGCCCCCGGTCTCCTCACTGTCCCCTTTGCCCTCTGCCCCCTTTTCCCCGCCCTTTTCGTTCCTCTTGATCCCTCTCCCCCCCCTCCCGATTTCTTGGCGCCGATGGCCCGTGCCTGCGGATGGCGTCTCTCGCGTCGCCACGCCCTCCTCTGCGGCCATTTCTTTTGTTCCTCCCGTTCGTCTGTCTACACGAACCCCTCCGCGGCTCTTCGCCGCGGCCTTTTTGTCTTCTTCTTTTTTTCTCGCCCTCTCTCTTGTCCCCCTCGCCCCCTTCACCTTTCTCCCCCCCTGCCTCTCGCCGCTCGCGCCCGTCCAGGCCCCGGTCTCGCGTTTTCCTGCTCGCAGCTGCGCAGGACCGTCGGCCGACGAGCGATCGGAAGCCGCAGGCACGGGAGGGAAGGCGGTGCCCGAGCAGGCCTCGGCGTCTTTCGGCCCGCCTCCCGCCCTCCGGCCCGCCTCGACCCCCGTCGCTCTGCCCCCCCCTCACCTTCTCGCGCGGCGGCCCAAGAACGTCACGTCGTCGCACTCGTTGTTCTTTTCTTCCTGTCGACTTTCCTCCAGCCGCGGCATCCCGGATCACCGATGCTCCGACCCGGTCGGCCGGGCGCCCTGCGTGGGCGTCCTCCCGTCTCCCTCCCTTTCGCCCCTCACCCCGCCCCGTGTCGGTTGGCGACCTCCCTCCTCGCCCGCGGCGCTCCCCGAGCCCGTCCTCCCGCGCTGTTTCCAGATCCGGGGTTTGTCCGTGCGTCCGTGCGCTCATCCCTTTCAAAACGGCTCGAGGAGCAGAAATCGAGCCGCGGACCAGCGCTCGGAGATGGCGTAGGATGAACACGTCCGAAACCTCCCTCCAAACCGCCACCCCCCGTCTCGCCCCCCGGCCAGCGCTCCGCGCCGCCCAGCCCGTCTCTCCCCCCCGGCGAGCGCTCTGCGCCGTCCGACCCCCCCACCCCCGTGGGCTTTGCCTCTTCTCGCGCATTGCCCAAACCTCCCGCTCCGCAATCGCTTCCATCGCCCCAAAAGCTCTCGCCTCCGCCGGCGGGCGACCTCCCTGCTCCCCGACTCCCTTTGCGGCCCTCTCTGCGCTGCTGCCCGACCTCCCTCGCGCCCCACCCCCCTTTCCCCTGCTCGCTCTTTTCCCTCTGTTCTTCTCGCGCACAAGACCCCATCGACGACGAAGAAACGGTTTCTCCTCCTCGAAAGGCCCCGCTTTGCGCCCCGGCGATCAGACACCGGAACATTGTGTCGCGCTTCGAAGCGTTTCCCCGGCCTCCTCCTACCCCTACACCCTCGTCGCCGCGCCCGCTTTTCGGTCGGCTTTTCCTCCTTTCCCTTCCCCTCCCCCCGCCGCTCTCGCCGCCCCGCCTTTTTCCCTTCCCCTCCCCCCGCCGCTCTCGCCGCCCCACCTTTTCCCCTTTCTCTTCCCTACCTCCGCCGCTCTCGCCGCCTCACCTTTGCCTCTCGAGCCCTCTCTGGCCCTCTCCGTCGTGTTCTACCCCCTTTCTCGCGGTCGCTCTCTCGTTTTCCCTCCTCTCTCCCATGTCGAGCCCTCTCTGCGCGCGCTCGCGGTCCCTCCTGGCTTCGAGGGCGCCGATGGCGGGTCGCACGCTTGCGCTCGCCCCGCTCTTCGGTTCCGGCTGTCGACTCAGCGCTCCCGTCCGCTCTCGGATCGCATGTCTGCCGCTCTTTCTATCCACACGCTTTCGCTTCGCGCCCGTCTTCCCCGCGCTCATCGTCGCCGCCGCTCTTTCGTCTCGCGTCGAGCGCCCGCTAGGCGCCTTTCCTCTGCCGCCGGGCGCTCTCCTGCGACCCCCGCACCACACCCGCCCCGCTCGTGGCGACTCGTTCCGTACACCCCCCTCTTCGAAGCGACTGGTTTCGCCTCCACACCCCACTTTTGCGCTGCTGTGTTTCCTTTTGCTTCGCGATCGCGCTTGACCCTCGGTCACTCGCTGTTCGACCCGGCCCCTCTTTCCGTTTGCCCTTCCCACCAGCGACGCGTCGGTCGTTCTGCCCCCGCCGCCCCTCTTCTCCTTCCGTGCACCACTCCCTTTTCGTTTCATCCACAACTCCTGCAACGCTCAATTTGCGCACCCCTCCCCCCCCCCGTGCGGTGCGTCGCGCAACCTGGCCGCTCGCGCGGAAACTTATCCCCAAAGCAAATCGATCCCCGCCCCCTCTCAAGCCCACCCCTGCCGCTGGCTCGCGCGCTCCATGCGTGAGCGAGCGACAGATGACGTCTCGCCTCCCACGCACCTGCGCGCCGAAGCGCCGAAGCGCATTCGCTTGTCCGCCCTCGCTCTCTCGCGCACGCATCCCCGCTGCACGCACTCTGTGCGCCTTCATAGACGTTTTTTCTTCCTCCTCCTCCGACCTGCCCATCGCCCCCCTCGCGTTGCCTCGATCGCATCGCGCCGCTGCGTCGCCGCCCTCTCGTCGTTTCACTGCTCGGCTATCGCCTCATCGTGCCGAAAATCCCTGCGGCCATCGCGCTCCCCGTCGTCACCGCCGCCGTCTCTACCGCCGTCGCTGCCGCCGTCGCTGCCGCCGTCGCCGTCGCCTGTGCCCCCTCTCCCGGCCGATTGCCCGGAGAGCGGCCGCACGCCTCGCGCCTTTCGTCCACGTCTGTGCCAACCGCGGCTCCACTCCCCCCCCCCCCGTTCCTGAGGTTTTGCCAATCCCCGAATCGGCCTTCGTGTGGAAGCGCGTGCGTCAACAAAGCGCCGGGGAGCGTGCCAACACCGCTTTGTTCCCCTTCTCTGTCTCCGCGCTTTTCCCCTTTTCCCCCTTTTGCCTCTTTGCCCAACGCCGCCGACCCTGCCCTGCCGTGCCGTGGTTCCCTCCTGCCGTTTTCCCTCCGATGCCCGACGCACCTCGGCCCTGAGCGACGCCGTCTGCCCCCATTTGCGCATCGCTCCGGATCTCCTGTGGGCCCCACCTGGATTCCTTTTTTCTTCATTGCCGTGCAAGTCTTCTCTTCTCGTCCCACGCGCTCTTGACTCCACACTGTTCCTCCTCCGACCTCCGTCTCTCCTCCGACCCCCCTGCGCACCCACCGCCGCTCCGCCCGTCCCCCTCTTCTCCCTCGCGCGCGCGTTCGGGCATGGTCGTTCGCCTCGCCCCAGCATCTTGGCCTTTCGCGTTTGTCCGTCCCAGATTCCGCATCGCGCCCATCGGGCCCGCCCTCTCGTCTCGCCGCCCCGCTCCAGGCCGCCACACCGCCTCCTCGGCGACGCTCGACGCGTTTCCACGCCTCGCGCCTCCGCGGTCCGCCCCTGCGCTGCCACCACTTTCCTTCTCCTCGACGATACGTCGTCCAAGGTCATTCCTTCTCGACCCGTCCCCCCTCTCTCCCCCGACCCCTTCGCCTTTCCTCGTCCGTCTTCCTTCCCCGGGCCGCCACCACCACGCGGCGTCCCGGGAACCCTGGCTCGCCCCGCCCTCCCGACCCATCTCTCCGCCCTCTCCCGCGTACCTCTCGATCTGTCTTCGCGCGCCTGGGCACAGCTTTGCAACCGTGCGTCCCGCTCGGCGCATCGCCACATTTGAACCTCTGGAGCGCTCGGCAGAGGGGCTCTACACACGATTCGTGCGGCGATTGCGATCGTGGGAAAGGCAAAAGGTCTCTCGCCCAGCCCGGCACGGCGCCCGAATAGATCTACCAGTCCACATCGAAGCCGGGCGAAACGCCCTCCCAGAGCGGCGGGACCGCCTCGAGGCCCGGCGCGGCGCCAACGTCGTCCAGCTCTCTGCCCACGTGGCTCGGCACTGAGCCCCTTGCACCTCCTCCGCCATCGACGAGCGTCGCGTCCAGCGAGGGGCCAGCACGGAAAAGGAAGGATAGCACGTGAGTCGACCTTCGACGAGTGGATCAGGTCCCGCGCGAGCCGCGCGAACCGACCGCGGAGCGCCTTTTTTCGCCAGCATCCTTTCCCTGCTGCTCGGCAGGGGCGGTGCGAAACTCGAAGCGCACGATCCACCCTTTCACCTCTCCCCCCGCCCTCGCACGACGCCAACCCCTCGACATCCGCGTGCGCTTGCGCCGTTGCGACGCGCGGTTCGCGCGGCGCGGCGGGGCGTCCCCTTCCTGCTGCGACATCGTCCGACCGCCTGCCGCCAGGCACTGGGGCGTGGCGACCAGCGACCGTCGGTGGTGCCCAAACCCAGCCGCCGAAAGCAGTCGCGAAAAGTAACTGGCGCCGATCGGACGGACCGTGCAATGCGCAAACATGCGCGTGCGATGGAAAAGCGAGAGCGATGAGGAGGGAGGGGGGAGGGGGGAGGGGGGAGGGGGGGGCGTGACAGCGCTCCTTGGTTTCCGACGGCCGCGAGCGCGCCAGGGCGCGCGCCCGCCCGCGCGTTCCCGTCCGTCCGTTCCGGTGACGCCAGTCCGCGCATCCGGCTCGCCACGCTTCGAAACCGGACGTCGCGATTCACGAAAGTTCTTGCTGGACCGATGCGCGTAGACAGGTCGGGGATTATCGCCCGTCACGCGCCGGGGGGGCGTGGAGCGCTCGGGGCGTGCGGGGACGCCTCGCTCCCTCTTGCCCCCCCCCCCCCCCCCCCCCCCCCCCCCCCC
>PGFX01000767.1:0-17001 GCA_003612995.1 Prototheca bovis | reverse complement strand
GGGGGGGGGGGGGGGGGGGGGGGGGGGGGGGGGGGGGGGGGGGGGGGGGAGCGGACGGGCGGCGGGGCGAGGATGCCGCGCGGCTCCGACAGGCCGAACGGTGAGCCCCAGCGCTGCGACCGCGCGGGCCCGCCGACGCCGCATCCGCCCCGTTCCCACCCGCCACACCCCGCTCGGTTTCTCTTCCCGACCGCATTTTTTCCCCATCCATTCGCATCCCCTCCCCTCGCCCCCTCCCCGCCCGCTTTCGTTGCGGCGCGCCCCGTCGCGCCTCGCGGCCCTCGGCCGCCTCTTGCTCCCGGCGGCTGCGGCGCGCCTCCGCGGGTCTCGCTCGGCGCGAGCCGGGCGTGCTATGCGCCGCTCCCTCGCACGATCGACTCTCGGCCCTCGCTCGAGACGCCTCGCCTATTCCCGCGCTCGCCGCCGCGATTTTGCTGCTCGTGCTCCCCCAGCCTCCCTTGCCCCCACGAATCGTTGCCGCCGCCCTGCCTCCCTCCACCCGCCCGACCTCGCCCCCGCAGCGCCCGCGTCCGTCTGTGTCCTGATATCGTCTGCTCCCACCCGCACCTGTCATCCTCTCGCTCCCCGTAGCCGCGCGCGTCTGCGCTCCACCGCGCGTCCGTTCCCCCCTTCCGCCCTCCAGCTGGCGCTGTCGCGCTCCCCACCCCAGGAGCCCCTGTGGCCGACCTCGCCGGCGACGCGCCGCCCCCTCGGCGTCCGACGTCGCCCCCCCTCGCTTCGTTCCGACGTTTGTGTAACGCGCGTCGAACGCGCGCGGAAGGGAGGAGGCCGAAGCCGCGCGGCTGCGCGACGGCGGGCAGGCGGAAAGCGGCGCGGCGGCGGGCAGGCGCCGTGCGCCTCGCCCTTTTCCGCGCCGGCGGCCCGTCGGCGCCGTCGCTCGCGCTCGATTTGCCCGTCGCCCCGCTGCGCGCGCGGCCGCGACGCTAGGCAGGCCCCACCTCGGTGCATGCTTTGGTGGAGGTCGTGCCGGCGTGTTTGTCTGGACCCCCCCCACCCGTCTTTTTTGCTTCTTACCACGTCAGGCCGCCGCCCCTCCTCGGCTCCCCTCGCCCGCCGCTCCCCGCTTCCGGTCCCCTTCCTGCCCCCCTCCCCCTCCCTCCGGGAAAATACTCTCTTCCTCTCGCCACCGGCGCCTGGGGCGCTGCTGCGCGTCAGCCCTGCTGCGGAGGCGCGGCTCTAGCGGTATTTTGCCGTCGAGACTGCTCGGCACGTCCGCAACACTCGCTCGCGCGTACAGTGTCCCGCAAGACATCACATCGAGACAATTGCGCGTCCGACGCGGCATCCGTGGGCGTCCGCGGGCCGGGTGTTCTCCTGTCCCGCGGCGCACCGAACGTTGGCGCCCGCCGCGCTGCCGCGCGGCGGGCACCGGAGAGCGGCGCCGAACGGCGGGACCGCGCCAGCTACCGCGTGACGTCGCTGCCTCACGCGCACGTCGCCGTCTCAACAATTGCGCCGCGATGCTGATGTGTCGCGGGCCGCGGGCACCTCGGCGCCGGGTGCGCGCGCCTCGCGCGCCGCGCGCCCGCTCGGCCCCGCGTGTGAGGGGAAGCCGCCGAGGCGGCGGTGCCGGTGGGTCCAGCGTCTTGAATCGCGTTTGCAAGCTACGTCACGACCGGTGCGAGCGCAAGAGTGAGGCGCGGCGGTCGCGTTCGGCGGCATGCATGGCGGCGCCCCCGTTCGCGCGCGCTCGCGCCCGCGTTGGCGCCCGCGGCCCTCCCCCTCCAGGCGACACGCCTCTCTGCACGCCCCCCCCTGGAGGCGGCACGCCCCACCGGCCGGGCTCGGTCTGGCTTCCAGCCGCGAACGCGCTCGAGCCGTCTCTGCTGCGCACAGCGCCCCGCAGCGCGCCGTTGCACGCCTCAGAGACGCAAGTTTGGCAAGGAGCGAGCTCGATGTCGGGTCGAGGGGTCGAGTTGTGCGAGTACACCGTCGCCCGCCGACGCGAGAGGGGCTCCCGGCCGGGACGGGAGCCGGGAGAGGGCCGAAGTGGCGGGAACGTCGGGAGCCAGGGTTTCGCCGCGGCCCCCCGCCCCGCGCCCAGGCCGCGCGCGGGGGCCTCGACGGCTAAAAGCCCTCCCCGCCGTCCCGCCGCAGCATCGCCTTTTCCGCTTCGCTCGCCCCCGCACCGGTCGCGAGCTGGTCACCATGGCGACCATCGAGTACACGGCGGCCGATGAGCCCGTCAAGGTGTCCGACCCCGACATGGACGCGAGCTACCACAAAGATGACTCGCTCGCCGAGCAGGCGGACGTCGTCATGGAGCGCGAGGACACGCGCACCGGAACCTGGGTCACCGGCATCTTTCACATCATTACGGCTGTGATTGGTACGAGCTGGGCGATCTCGAGATGTCGTTTGGAGCAGGCGCCTGCCCCGTCTGCGCTTCGCGACGCGAGGGCTGCCGAGCCCTGGCTCCCGCGCCGAGACCGGTCGGGTGGGCGGGGGTGGGGCGCCCGGCAGCCGGGATGGGGGGCGCGCGCGGGCTCTCGGATCGCGGCTTTTGCGCCTCGCGCCATGCTTTGCTCGGATGCGCGGAGCTGTTGCTGTCAATGTCTTCTCTGCGGACGCGTCGGTGCCGGCGTCGAGACGCCGTGCGCGCCCTCCGGGCCTCGCGTGAGCCGCCGACTGCCGGCGCGCGGTCGCCTTGGCCGCGCGACGCGCCACGTCTTGCGCGGGGCGCGGGCCTGGCGTGCATGCGCGGCCGCGGGCCGCTCGCGCGGGCCGCGGGAGCCGAGCGATTGACGTCGTCGCGGCGGAGGTGGGCGTTCGTCGCGATGGGGTCTGCGGGTGGTCCCGGCGCGTCGAGGGGGTCCGTGGTGGGCGCCTGTGGGGCGGTGCTGCGTCGGTGTTGGGTTTCGAGGGCTTGACCCCTGGGGGGAAAAGTCGAGGGCCGGGTCGAGGAAGGGGGACGTGCGGAGAGGGAGCGAGGGGGGAGGAGGGGAAGAGAGGTGGAGGGGAGACCGAGCTTGCCTCGCCGCGAGGTGGGGGGGAGCCGGGGGAGACCCCGGGTGCGTGTTGCGCGGCATCTTGGGGGAGGGTTGGGGGGGGGGGGAGGGGGGCTTGGGCCGGCGCGTTGGCGTGGCAGTGGGGGGTCTCGGCCGGGCGCGGGGCATCGGTCCTGCGGCGCGCATCCTCGGGCCACTTTTCGGCCTCTCGAGGCTCGGTTTGGCGTCGCGTCGGGATCTGGACGGCTTTGGACACGCCGCGGCCCTCCGGTCGCGCCCGGTCGCGCTTCCCCGCAAAGCCCTGGCGCGCAGACCCCCCGGCCCGGCTCGGCAGACCCCGCTCCCTGCGCGACTCGCCTCTCGCCATCCCCCGCCACTGTACTGCGGGGGTCGACAGGGGGTGTGGGGGCGGGGGGCGGTAGGACGGGGCGCGCGCGGAGAGGGCTGCGCGGGGGAGCGTTCGGGACGCACTCGGGAGGCGCGCACCGTTGGGACCACAGTTGGGTGCGTGCGCGACCGGCCGAACGACCATCGGTCGAGCGACCTGGCGCATGCCGAGTCGGATCGCTCTGCGCGTCGGTGGGGCGCGCCGAGCTCCTCCCTGCCCCCCTCTCTTCTGCCCCTCCCTGCCTTCCTCTCTTCTGCCCCTCCCTGCCTCCCCTCTCTCGCGCGTTTGCCTCGCTCACCCCCCCCACCCTCCGTTCCCCCTTTCCGCCCCCTCTCCGCTCTGCGCAGGCGCCGGTATTCTGTCCCTCTCGTACTCTGTCGGCGCGATGGGCTGGGTCGGCGGTCTGATCATGATGATCGCGTTTGCGCTCATCACGCTGTACACGTCGCACCTGCTGGCCGACTGCACGAAGATCGACGGCAAGCGCATCCCGACGTACATGGACTGCGTGCGCACGACGATGGGCCCCGTGCACGCGGGCATCATCGCGTGGGTGCAGTACTTCAACCTGTTCCTGACGGCGATCGCGTACACGATCACGCCCGCGACGTCGATGCAGTCGATCGCGCACACGTACTGCGACGCCGAGGACCCCGACTGCTTTGACAAGTACTGGAAGTTTGCGATCATCTTTGGCGCGACGCAGATCCCCATGTCGCAGATGCCCAACCTCGAGTCTCTCTGGTGGGTCTCGGCCATCGGAGCGTTCATGTCGTTCGCCTACTCTGTCATCGCGCTGGCACTCTCGATCAACATGGGCAACCACCACGGCACCGTCCGCGGCTTTGACGCCTCGACCGTGCAGCGCATGTGGAACGTGTGGAACGCCATGGGCGCCATCGTGTTTGCCTTTTCGTTCTCCTTCATCCTGGTCGAGATTACCGAGACGATGAAGGAGACGCCCAAGCGCCCTGCGCGCTTCCACATCAAGCGCGCCGTCAACATCTCGATGGCCACCATCCTCTGCTTCTACCTCGCCGTCTCGATCGCGGGCTACATGGCCTTTGGCAACGAGATCGAGGACTGCGGAAACATCCTGACCTGCTTCACGCGCCCCAAGTGGGTCATCCGCATGACCAACATCTTTGTCATCATCCACATGCTCCCCGCCTACCAGGTCTTCTCGCAGCCCATCTTCGAGTTTACCGAGCGCGTCGTCGGGCGCCGCGTCGTCAAGGATAGCCGCTTCGGCAAGCTCATGTTCCGCCTCTCGTTCCGCTCGCTCTACGTCGTCATTGTCACCGTCATCGGCGTCTGCCTGCCTTTCTTCTCGGACGTCGTCGGACTCATCGGCGCCATCGGCTTTTGGCCCGCGACCGTCTTCTACCCCATCGAGATGTGGATCACCGTCTACAAGCCAAACCTCACCCGCCGGATTCTCATGGAGACGCTCAACGTCATCTGCTTCTTCATCACCGTCATGGCGATCGCCGGCTCCGTGCAGCTCATCGTCGTCGACTCGAAGGACTACACCGTTTTCGGAGACTAGACGACGAAGGACGCGACACGCCGCCGGGTCGGCCGCGGACGGCCGCGCGACGCGGGTCGCGGGTCGCCACCTGGCCGCGCCCCCTACCGTGCAGCGCGGATCGCCGCCTCCCGCCGTGCGACGCGACACCTTGGCACTTGCCTTCCTTTTCGGCGCAACCGCAGTCGTCGCCCTCTACGTTTGCCAAAATCCCGCTGTGTTGCCCCCGGCCTCCGCTGGATAGCTCTGCGGGGGCGTTGCGCGGCCTCGCCTTTCGGCCGCGCACGCTCCAACCCCCCCTCCCCTCCCTCGCTTCGCTTGTTTCCTTGTTCCGTGCTCTTCCTGCCGCCGCTGTCCCGCTCGGCGCGCTGACGTCCAGCGACGACCCCAGCGCCGGGCGGCTGCCGCCGTCGCGTCCTTTACCATTGGCCCCGCTCCATGCCTAGCCGTCGCCCCCCATCTCCCTCCCTCCTCGTCCTGTGCCCGGCCGTTTCCGCGACTTTGGCAGCACCCTCCCCCCCCCCCCCCATCCAGCCCCCATTTCTTTCTCCGTCCGCATGTACCATTTTGTGCGGCTCTCCACGTCTTCCTCTGCCCGCCCGCCTCGTCTTCTTTCGCTTTGCGGCCGCGAGCGGCGCGCCCGCTTCCCGTGCGCCGCCCACCCGCGCCATCTCACGCCATCTCGCGCTAACCGCGCCCGCGCGCCCGTCGGCGCGCCGTCGCCGGTGCGTCCGCACCCCGCTCGCGCGTCCGTCGAGGCCGTCGCGACCAATCCATTCACCCACACGCCTGCCCCCCCCCCCCCCCCCCCCCCCCCCCCCCCCCCCCCCCCCCCCCCCCCCCCCCCCCCCCCCCCGGAACCTGCCGGCCCACCGGCAATCCCCGCCCTCGGTGCCAACCCGTCCGGTTGATTGGCCGGCCTGGGATGTCTCTGGGCACCTGCTCGCGCGCGCGTCTCCCTTTTGCAACGGCATCTGCCGGAGACATGCGGGGCGCGGCTCTTCTCAAGGTGCGCCAGCCCTTGGAGTGCCCCGCACGAGCCCCGCTCTCCACCGGCTCTCCCAAACAACACCCCCCGCGCCCCTCTCCGGCGGCGCTCTCCCCCGAGACGCAGCCGCAGCGCCGACGACGATCCCACGCAACTTCACCGCATCCCTGTTGAAACTCCGGTGTCCGAACTCCCCTCGGCCCCCCGGTCGCGGAACGCCCCGAGCGCCTCCGACCCGGCCACCCCCCTTTCCGGTGGGCTCCCTCCGCTGCGAGCCACCCTGCTCGCTCTCATCACCCCACACGCAGCCGCCCTCTTCCCCTTTCCCCTCCTCTTCTCCCCCGATCTCTCCCCTCCGCCACTCCCTCCCACCGCCCGTCCGTTCCCGCCACGGCCATCACGCCTCTTGTCCCCCAGTGCTCTTCCCACTCTTCCCGTTCTGCCTGACCCGTGGCATGCCGGTCCCTCCGCCCCTTGTCGCCTCCTTTCGATCTCCCCCTTGATCTCCAGCCCCCTGCCACCAAACGCATCGACAGCCACCTTTGAACACATCCGCATCCACGATCACACCCCAAACGACGAAATGGAGACGCACATCCAGTCGCTTGCCGCGGTATCGCCCGCTTTTTTTTCAAGCCATCTTCTTGTCCAGCCAGGTGCACCCGCCGTCCCCCCCCCCCTTCGGCACCCCCTTTCCTCCCACAGCGCGGCCGGGCCCCGCTTTCCTCGCCTCGCGTCTCAATCGACGGTGCTCTCGACAGCTGCACGCCTCTCGTCGGTTTTTTTTCTTCTGTTTTTCTCTTCCTTCCTCTTCCCGGGGAAGGAGACGCGAGGCGGGAGCAGAGGCGGGCGTTCCCTCGCCGGCCGAAACTCCAGCAGGCCAGGTGGGAGCCCCCGCCGCCCCTTTTTCGCCCGCCCCGCCTCGCGTCCGTCCGTCCCTCTTCCACTCACCGTGCCCTGTTTCCCGTACTGGTCCGCCCTCCGTCCTCATCCTTTGTTGGCCAGCCGAGCGACCGCGCGGTCGGGCCCCACTGTGTGCACCACCGCACGCCTTCCCGTCCGCCTGCAAACTTCGGAAAAATGCGACGTCGAAGGGTGGGGGGGGGGGGAGGGATGCAAACGGTGCACGAGAGGGCCCGGAAGCGCAACGGAGGGAGGGAGCGGAGCTGTTAGGGGGGCCACCGGAGCAGCTCGGGATCGCATCAGAGGGAAGACACGGAGCAGCCCGAAATCGCATCAGAGGGAAGACACGGAGCAGCCCGAAATCGCATCAGAGGGAAGACACGGAGCAGCCCGAAATCGCATCAGAGGGAAGACACGGAGCAGCCCGGGATCCCACCCGGACGGCGCCTCGCGGCCGCGTCGGTCCGCCGCCTCGGTCCCACGCACGCCCCTCCCTCGCAGGGCGCGCGCGCGCCGGCGCGTTCGAAGCGGCCGCGCGCCACGCAGCGACAGGGGCGCGGCGCTGCTGCGCGCCGACGCGCGAAAGGCGAGGACGATCGCGTGCGGCTTCTGCACGTCGTCGCTCGAATCTCGTCCGAGGGCGCAGCTGCGCGCGCCGCGGGGTCCCGCAGGATGGCCCGAGCGCGCTGAGCCGGAGCGCGCCGCGGGTCGTCGGGAGAGGACGCGCGCGATGGACGAGCCGCTCGACCTCGTCGCGACACCCGTCGAGGTCTGTATGCTGGTCATGCACTATCTGCGAGCGCACGGCTTTGATCGCACCGCCGCGGCGTTTAAGAGGTGCGCGACAGCGGGTCGCGGCGCGGAGAGGGCGCGGGCGGGAGGAGAGGCGCACGGGTGTGCGGCGGGCGGCGACGACCGGGCGGCGAGGCGGCGACCCGGGCGCGCCGCCCGACCCGACCTGGCCGATCGTGCTCCGCCGCCTCTCCCCTCGATTCCCCTCGACCTCGTCGCCGCTCTCATCTTGGCCCGCGCAGGGAGGCGTCCGCATCGCTGCCGGTGGATTTTCGGCGCTTTCCGCGCAACCCGCGCACGCTCGAGTCGCTGCTCTCCGAGTACCTCGTGCTGCGGCACCGCGAGGACGCGCGCGCCACGGCCGCGCGCCAGAGCCGCCTGGCCGCCGGCATCGAGGCGCTGCTGGCGGGAAACGCCGGCGTCGACCCTCCGGGGACGCTCGCCAGGCCGCGGCGACGCGCGGGGCGGAGCAGGAGCAGGGACGGCGACGGCGGCGGGGGCGGCGGCGGCGGCGGCGAGGGCATCCCGGCCCCTCTCGGGGGCGCGAGGGGGCGGGGCGGTTGCGAGCCTCCTGGTGCGCCCGATTGCGACGCCTCGGGTCGCGAAACCTCTTCGCGCCGGGTCTCGTCGGGCTCCGGGTCGCCGTTGTCGTCGCTCCCGCTGCCACCGCCGCCGGCCGAGCTGCCGTCGTTGGGTGATGACCCGGAGCCTGCCTCGCCGGCCGGCGTCGCGGGCGGCTCCAGACACGAAGCCACGCCCCCCGCCGGCATCATGGATGCGCTCTCGATCCCGTCCTCGATCCCGGTGCTGACACCGCGCGCGCTGCACGAGGCATTTGGCGACTCGCTGACCATGATGGCCGCGGACGCCGCCGAGGCCATGCGCAGGCGCGCCTCCGCCGAGGCCGGCGAGGAGCAGGGGCCGCCGCGGGGCAACGGAGGGGAGGAAGGGAGGGCGTGGGATCGCGACGGCGGCGAAGGAGGGCAGCGCGGGTGGGCGCACGAGATCGGAGAGGAGGCGCGGCGGGAGTGGGCGCACGAGGGAGAGGGACAGGGGCAGCGCGGGTGGGCGCACGCGGGCCTCGCGCAGGACGGCGACGCCGCCCCCTTTGGCGCGACCATGTACGCCTCGCTCCCGACGCCCGTCTCGTTCCGGTCGATCGACTCTCCCGTCCCGCGACCCACCTCGCCTCTCCGAGCTCCCCACATCGCCTCGCGGCTCTCCGCGGGCGGCAAGACCGCCACCATCTCGCCAGCGGCCACTGCCCCGGCCCCATCCTCGTCTCCGGCGACGGCCGCGGGTCTCGCGCCTCGCCACGGCCGCAAGGCGTCGCTGCCCCGCAAGCGCCGCCGCTCGGACGTCTTTCCGGCACCCTCGCCGCTCTCGGTCGAAGGCTCCAAGGCTGCGCAGGGAGACGCCGCCGACGCGAGCGAGCCGCACCCCGGCTCCGTCGCAGGCGGAGTCGCAGAGGGGAACTGCGACGGCGCCCCCGGCCATCGCGCGCCCTCTTTTACGGCCTTTGCGCAACATTTCGCCCGGAACGCTGCCACTCCGACTGCGCCCGGCCGGGCGCCGTCCGACGCGCTCGGCGGATCACCTCCGATCGGAGATGCGCCCGCTCCCGCGGTGGCTGCCACGCCGCTGCCGCAGGCGACGCCGCTCTCGGTGGCCGCGCCCTTCCCGCCGCTGTCGGTGGGGTCCCTGCCGTCCCTGGGCGGCCCGACGTCCCTATCGAGCGCGTTCGCGCCGCACCACGCGCGCCTGTCCGGCGCGGGCGCGCTTCCCACGCCGCCGCCGTTCGGCCTTTCGCCGGACGCAGGCGCGGCCTGGCCGCCGTCGCCCGCTGTGCTCCAGACGCCCGGCTCGGTGGACAGCGTGCCTTGGGGCTTTGAGGAGCTGCTGGCGCGGTCCGTGGACGAGCGCAGTCTCGCCGGCATCCTCGACGACGAGGAGACCGCACTCCGCTTCGGAGCGGTCGTCGCCCGCGCCATCAACGCCCGGATTGGCGGCGAGCAGGAGGAAGAGCCAGCAGAGGACGCAAGAGGGGGCAGCGAGCCGGAGGCGGGGAGCGCGAGGGACGCACAGGGAGGCGAGCGGGAAGCGGAGGGCGGGAAAGATGGAACGGGAGGCGAGCGGAGAGCGGAGGGAGGAAAGGATGCAGAACGAAATTCGCACGAGGTCGAGAGGAACGCTGGAGGAGGCGCAACTGAAGGAGCGGTGCCAGAGGGGGGCATGAAAGAGGCTGATCGAGACGCCGGAGATCGCCAAGAGACGCGGGGCGGGAAGCGGGTCGCCAAAGAAGGACCCAACGGCGACGTCTCCGATCGCAGCGCCACCCCTGTTGGCGAACCGTGCGCGAACGGGGTCGCCGACGGCGCCCTGCCTCCGAATGTCGTCCCTGCACCCGCGTGCCAGCCCGACCTGGCGGGCTCGCTGAGCACCGCGGTCCGCAGCGCCATCCGCGAGGGTGAAGAGGTGGTCCGGGCTGACGCGGACGCTGAAGCGTCTGGGAAAGGAACGGATGTCCCTGCCGTTCGGAGCGGCGAGTCTGCCGCTCCGACGCACCTTTCGGCCCACGACCCGGCCTCTGCCGCTCCGACGCGCCCCGCCGCCCACGTCCCGGCATCCACTTCTCCACCGCGGCTGCCGTCGTCGCCGCCTCCGCTCCCCCTGGACACAACCTCGTTGCTGGTCTCGGCGGCGTGGGCGGATGCCGGCTTCACGCAGCTTCTGGGCGAGCTGGCGGGCGCCACGCGTGTCGAGGGCGCCGCCGGCGCGAATGAGGCTGGAGCGCGGCTCGTGGCACGAGATGGCACCGCGGTGATCAGAGACGACAAGGGAGGTGAGGAGGAGAGATCGGGCGTGGCCAGAGGACCCGAGGGCGCGGAAACCGACGAGGGCGGCAAAGGGGGTGGCGAGAGCGAGGCAGAGCACGGAAGCGGCCGTGGGGCCGCTCGCCCCCAGAACCGGGACGGCCCCGACTCTGCGTCTCCGCGCGTCGCTCTCGCCACCGAGGCACATGTGGACGAGGAAAGCAGGGCTGACCGCGCGGACGCGATGCGCACAGGCGACGACAGCGAGGGGCCAGTGGCAGCCCCACGCTCCGCCCGCACCCGCGCCCCGGGTGACCACCCTTCGTCCTCGACGTTGGTCGGCTCCCCGTCCTCTACGGGCGGCCATGCGAGGGCCGCGGATGCCCTCCACGGCCCCGGCTCGCCCGCATCCCTCCCCTCGAGCTCTCGCCCCGCCGAGCCTCGCACGGATCGGCGCGGGTCGCACCCGCGGACGCCGCTCCTCGAGTCGACGCGCACCTCGGACCGGAGCGGCTCGCGCGGCTCTGGAGCCGCCGATTCGTCGCTCTCGCTGGCCGAGCACATCCGCGCCGCGATCGCCGAGCGGCGCGACGACGAAGCCAGCCGCGGGTCCCGGGGCAGCTCGGGGTCACACTCGACGAGGCGCCGGGACGCAGAGGGGAGCTCGAGGGACGCTGCCTCGAGCGTCGGCGGCGCCGCGGCGGCGCCTGGAGACAAGAGATTTGCGGGGCAAGACGCGAGCGAGAGCGGCGAGGCATCCGTGCTTGGGGCGGCCGCTCCCAACGCGGGTCGCGACAACGACCCGCGCTCGGCTGCCGATCGGGCGGCGAGGTCGCCGTTTGCGCACCTCTTCGCGCCGCGGGAGCGCGCCTTGCGGCTTGCCAGCGACTCGATGGCTGGGACCAGCGACGAAACGCGCGTCTTGGAGCGAGGGACCGCGTCGGATCGTCCTTTGCCATCTCGCGCGGCTGCCCCCGATCGCCCCGCTGCGGCAAACGGCTCTGCGTTCCCTGCCTCCTCGCGGATCGCCGACGGGCCCTTGTCGCCTTTGGCGCTGCAGACTCCCCCGCACGCCTTCTCCGCCTCCACGCTCGACGCTCGGCCGCAGGCGACGATGACCGCTCTGGCGCGGCGGCGTCGCCCCTCCGCGCTCGATGCGTCAAGCGAAAGGGGGGGGCGGGATGAGGCCATCGCACTGGACGTCTCGCGGACGCTCGCGCAGGCCAACGCCGGACGGACTCCGGAGGAGCTCGAAAAGCTGCTCGACGACGTCATCGGCGATTAGGCCGAGGTCGAGCCCGTTCGGTGCCAGCGTCCGACCTGTTTTTTGTTTCTTCCCCCCCGCCCCGATCCTTTTCCATCCCCGCTCCCCGCCTTTGGCGTGCTTTTCCGCCTGACCGCACCCCTCCTCGCATCGCCTGTATCACTTCTCTTCCGCTCCCGGCGCGCGCTCCGATGTCTTCCGCTCGCGCCGCGCGTCCGCGGCGACCCCATTCCTCCCATTCTTCCGTTCCTCTCCGTCCCCCCGACTTTCCCGCTGCACCCTCCCTCTCCCCCTTCCCTCCCTCTCTCGACTCCCTCATCACTCCCTCGGCTCCCCCACCTCTCCCCCTCCACCCCCTTCCTCCGGCTCCTCCGGCTCTCCCCCTCCCTCCCCCCCCCTCCCTCCCTTTCCCCCGCTCGCCCAGCGCGCCCGCGCGCGCGCGCGCCGTCCTGCGCCTCGATCTCGAGGTCTGGGCGCCATTTCGTGAAACGGCCCAGCCGTTCGAGTGCAGAGACGTCCGTCGGGCGTCTGGATCGCGTGGCCGCGCACCTTCCTGATGCGCTGACCCGCGCGCGGAATGGGTCGCGCGGCGCTCGGGCGACACGTTCCGGATCGCTGGAACCTCTCTTATTTCAGCTTTGTGCTGCTCGGAGCGGGATTTTTGCTGCCATGGAACGCGTTCATCACCGCTTCGGACTACTACGAATACGTCTACCCGGTGCGTCACGCGAGCTGAGGCGAGGCAGGGCTTTGCGAGCGTGGGAGTAGGGCAGCGCGCGGGGGACGGGGTGGTTGACTTCTCGTCTCCCCCCGGCTGTCGGAGCGCGGCGCACGCGGGAGGACGGGCTGCCAACGGGGGAGCGGAGGGGCGGGCGGGCGCGTGCGCACGCGCCCGTCGCCCCCAAGGCGGACTCGGCGGCTTGCAAGGCTCAAAGCCGCGCGTCGCGAGCTTTCCTCCGGCGGCGAAAAGGGCAGAGGCGAGGAGGGCGGCGACGAAAGGGACGGTGGCTACGCACCTCGGCGTCGGGGGACCCGTCGCCGCGCACCTCCCCGCCTCCCACGCTCCGCTTTCTCCCTCTCTTCTTCCCCCCCCCCCCTCTCTCTTTCCCTCTCGATCTCCTTCTCCGCACCCTCTCTGGTCCTCTTCACGCTTGCCGCACGTCCATTCCTTCGCAGGGTAAGCATGCGGACCGGCTGTTCACGGTGGCATACCTGCCGATCAACTTTGTGCTGCTCGTGTTCATCGTCGCCTTTCCGCGCGTATTCCCTCCCTCTCCGCGCGCGCGGACGGGTCTGGTCGCCATGTCGCTCTCCATGGTGGCCGGGCTGACGCTCGTGTCCGCGCTCCCCGGGGGCGGCGGCCCGGGCGGACTGGTCGGGCACTGCGTGGCGGTCGGCGTGGCCGGGGCCGCGGACGCGCTCGCGCAGGGCTCGCTGTTCGGCTTTGCGGCCACGCTCGGCCGCCCACGGTACACGCAGGCGCTCGTGGCCGGGACGGCGCTCAGCGGCGTGGCTGTCTGCTTCCTGCGCATCGTCTGCAAGGCGCTGGTGCCCGGCCCCGAGGGCCCCAAGGGCTCCCCGATCCGGTCGCTCTCCGTCTCGGCCATCGTCTACTTTGCCGTCGGCAGCTTTGTGTGTCTCCTTTGTGTTGTCGTGCACGCCGTGGTCGTGCCTCGGCGCCCGGATGTCCGCGCGCTGCTCGCCGATCGCTACAGCGTGCTGACCGTCCGCTTTGACGACTCCGAGCGCAGCGGGTCGGTCTCGTACGCGTCCTCGAGGGCCTCCCCCACCTCGGCCGATGCCAACGCCGACGCTGCCCGCCCCTTCGCCGGCGACGCGCCGACGCCTCTCGCCGACGCTGCCCGGCCGTTCGCCGGCGACGCGCCGACGCCTCTCGCCGGCGACCTCGCGGTCGAACCCCCGCCCTCTGCGTCGCCGGAACGCCCTCCCTCCGAGGTCGAGCTGGCGCTGTCGCCGCCGCAGGAAGAGCGCGCGCCGCTGCTCGACGCCGAGGCCGACTCGACCAAGGAGGGCCGCGGCTCGGAGACGGGCGAGCCGGGAGAGCGCGACGTCGCGCTGCCCGGCGGCGGTGCTGGCCGCGGGGACCTCGCCCCGGCGCTCCCAGGCGGCGGCTTTCGCCGCGAGGGGCTCGCCTCGGTGCTCCCCCCCGGCGTCGCCAGTACCGCGGCGCCGCCACCCCCCCCGCCGCTCCCGCTCCCTCGCCTGCTGCGCGCCGTCGCGCTTCCGCTGTACGCCGTGTCGATGGCGCACGTAATCACGCTGGCCATCTTCCCGGGGGTGCTGACCGAGGACGTCTCCTCGGCCTCGCTCGGCGACTGGTACGGCATCTGGCTCGTCACCGCCTTCAACGTCGCTGACCTCGCAGGCAAGTCGCTTGCTGGCTACGCGCCCGCTCGCATCGACCGCCCACGCCTGCTCGCCGCGCTCGCGACGCTCCGCGTCCTCTTCCTCCCGGCCTTTTTCCTGGCCGCCAAAGAGAGCGCGACGGGGTGGGTCTTTGCGCTCACCGCGCTGCTCGGCGCCTCGCACGGCCTCGTCGCCGCCTCCGCCATGGTCCTCGCCCCCGCCGCGGTGCCCAAGCGCGACGCCGAGATGGCCGGCAACGCCATGGTGCTCGGCCTCGTCGCGGGACTCAACGTCGGCGCGGGACTCAGCTTCCTCTGGCTGCTCTGATCAGGCGGCTGCAACAGGGGAGGAGAAGAAACCCAGCGGAGAGAGCCCGGTGAAAGGCAAGGCGATTCTTCTCCCCCTCTCCTTGTGCATCATCGCCCTGGAATCTTCCCCCCGCAAGCCGGGCGGCTGTTCGGGGACGCCGAGCGCCCGGCGACGCGGCTGCAGTTTCGTTTGCGCCCGCTTTCGCGCTTTCAATACGCCGCTTCCTTTCTCGCGCGGCCGTCGTTGCAATTTCCGACATCACAGCGCTCCGCCTCGGAGCGGACGTGGCGCGGATGAGAGGTGCGGAAAGGAAATGGCGAGAGCGCGTCGAGAAGCGCGACGCGGGGAAGAGGAGCGAACGGCGGAGGGGAAAAACCGAACGCCGCCGAGGGAAGAGACGTGCGGTCTGGAACGCCGCGACTTTGCGTCCCTCTGTCTCGATCGCGCTCACACCGTCGGCCTTTTGTTCGGCTCGTTCGTGCCCCATCCAGCTTCTTTGGCGGCCAGGAGCAGGATCAGGACGCGGGGGTCCTCGCCGCCCTCGGCCCTCTCGACGGTCCAGCCGCCCGAGGCATGCGCGGGGCTGCGCGGGCCCCACGCCCAGAGCGACGGGGGGGGAAGCCACGCGCGCTGAGCGCGCGCGACCGCGCGACCCGAGGAGGCCGCCATCAGCGTCAAGTGTCGCACGAGCGGCGTGCGCGTCCACAGGGCTGCGCGGGAAGGGGGGGAAAGAGGTGGAGAAGGCGAGAGAGCGCGCAGGCGAGTGACCGGACCGCGAGAGAGCGTGTGGGCGAGCGACAGGTATGCAAGAGAGCGGCACGATGGCAAGAGTAAGACTCGGCGACGGGCGGCTCGAGAGCCTCTCCGCCGCATGTCCCCCCAACTCCACATCACCACCACCGATCTTTTGGGACGCACCAATGAAGGACTTGCGGCCGAGCGCGTCGTGCACGATGCTCTTGGCCGGAAAGCCACCGAGGTCCTCGACGGAGGCAATCAAATTTCCCTCGCTTGCCACGATCAGACGGCCCGAGGCGCGATCCAGCAGCGCGACCGCCCAGTCCTCGCCGTCGGGGCCCATCAGCCGGAGCGTCCACGTTTCCTGGTGGGGAGCCCGACCGGGAGAGAAGGCAGAAGAGAAGTTCGAGAAAGGTCCGGGGGGGGTCGAGGGAGACGCTACACGGTCGGCACCGAGGTCGCCGGCAGCCGCACACCCTTTGGGTGCCTCGAGCGCACCTCTTCGAGCGCCGACGCCGCCTTCCCCACCCACTTCTCCATGCGCGCTCTCCTCGGGCGCTTCGGGCGCTCCGCGATCTCCTTTCCCCCCCGCCATTTTCGCCGCACCCTCCTCGAGCGCACCTCGACCGGCCCCCCCCTCCACCCCCCTCGTCCCGTCCCCCCCGCCCGCGGGGAGCTCCCGCGCGCCCTCTCGCACGACCGCGAGCAACGTGCGCGCCCAGACGACGTGTGCGAGGTCGCGCGACGTGGGATCGCTGCGCATCTCCAGCTCAAACTCCTGCGGCAGCTCGCCTGGCAGCGGCTCCTGGCCCTCTGGCCCGAGCAGCGCCGTCGCCAACGCCCCCCGAAACTCGTCCCGGAGCTCGTCCTTCCACCTTTGCACGGAGGAAAAAGGCGATCGCAGAGACGGGCGAAGTTCTGCCTCTGCAGAGGGCACGCCTCGGCGGTCACGGGTCGTCCCGCGTGCGCGAGTCCCCCCGCGTTCGGCGGTGGCGCCGCCACTCCCAGCGCCGCGGCCGTCCCCCGAGACGCCCGCAGCGCCGCCCGGATCGCTCGCGACGGCGTCGTCCCCTTTGACGCTTCCTCGTTTCACTCGCCTCGCACCCGCTTCCTTGCCCTCGCCGGTCTCTCGTTCCCCTCGCCCCTCCCCACCTCTCCCGCCCCCACCGGTCTCTCGTTCCCCTCGCCCCTCCCCATCTCCCTCGCCCCCACCTGTCCCTCGTTCCCCTCGCCCCTCACCCGTTTCCTTTCCCTGTCCAGCTTCCCGCCCCCCAGCCGTCGACCTCGCCTCTTCTCTAACGAGGGCGCGTTCGATGCTCTCGATGCGGTGCGAGACCGCCTCGGCGACCCACCGCGCCGCCCACCCCTGCAGCTCGGGGGGCAGCTCGCCTTCGTCCGGGACGTCCAGGGGTGCACCGTCGAGGCTCCGCTCCCGCCCCAGCCCGCCCGATGCCCGCGCGGCGCCGAACACGCCGGACGCGTCGCCGGTCCTCTCCCGCTCCGTGGCCTGCTGCTGCGCGTCTCGGCGGTACGCGAGCGCCACGCCCTGCTGCTGCATCCACCCGGGGATGCCGCCCTCGCCCCAGCCCGCCCCGACGCCGCGCCGCGCCCGGCGCAAGCCATGCAGCCGTTCGTGCCGCTTCAGCGCAGCCTGGCTCGCCGCCCGGTCCAGGGCCCGGGCGGCGAGCGACATGTCGTACAGGTCACGCGTACGGCGGTTCGTCAGCGTCTTGTACGCCGCCAGCAGCTCGTGGAAGGACGGAAGCTCCGCGGACCCCGGACGGGGGCGGCCTCCGCTCCCCTCTCGCTCGGCGCTCCGACCTCGATCCGCGCGCCCGTCCGCCGCGCGCCCGTCCGACCCCGTCGCGTCCGGATGCGTCTGCAGAGCGAGCTGCGCAAAACGAGGGAGGGCGGGGGGGGGGGGGGGGGGGGAAGGGGGGGG